>CAUYON010155230.1:0-51536 GCA_963573935.1 Arctocebus calabarensis | reverse complement strand
GTGAGGTGAAGGCTATGTCAACCAGTTTGAGTGTAAGTATTCCAAATTGTATATAAAATTAGCACATTAAATGCATTAATATATACATGATTTATGTATTTATGACTTAATAAAAATTTAAAAAGGGAAAAACAAGAAAATCTCTATATTACAATCTTACATGAAATCATGGGAAAATAAAATCTGAAACTAGATATAGAAAACAAATCTTCTAAATCACCAGACCCCAACCTTGGTGGCACCAGACACCAGTTTCATGGAAAGCTGTTTCTCCGTGTACCTGGGAGGTGGAGGGGCTTTGGGCTGATCCAAGCATGGATCACCTCGTGTCGGGCAACCTATAGAAACCTCACACGTGCAGTTCACAGTAGGGTTCAGCTCTTTGACAATCCAGTGTTGCCCATGATCTGACTGGACTGGAGCTCAGGTGACTGAGCAAGGGGAGCGGCCGTCTACACGGAGGAAGCCTTGTTCACCTGCTTGGTGCTCACCTCCTATGGGCCCAGTGCCTGACAGGCCACAGACTGGTCCCAGGACAGCCCAGGGGTTGGGGACCATCATTGTAAACTAAAACTACTAGTGAAGGACTAATATATTAACTGTACTGCAGAGGGATGTGCCAAAGGTCACGCATGAAGTAGGGAAAGTGGGAAAATTTACATAGAGGTGGTTAACACAGGGAGAGTGTTTTGTAGGGAAAATGGAAAATTTTACAAAGCAAACAGGTGGCTAACACGTAGAGAATATTTTGTAATATTTGTTCACTTTTATAATGAATATTTTATAAATAAAGATCCATCCAGCCGCAAGTTCCCATTTTCCCTATGCATGGCAACTTTGTGGGTGACCTTTGGGACACCCTGTGTGTGTGTATATATAAATATATTATAATTTCTACTTTAGTTTTTCTATATTATTTCATATATTTTCCAATGAGCACTGATTCTATTTATAACAATAGAAATCAAGATGATTTATGTTTTATTTAAAAATAGATGTTAAAAAAATAAATAAATAAGTAAATAAAAATAAAAACAGATGTTAGTAGTTATGGCTGTATATCCAGCCTAGCTTGGGAAATGGGTGAGAGTCTGGGAGGAGGCTGATGGGGATCTTGGGTTCTGACCGTATGCACCTCGGAGTTCGACAGATGTGATGGAAAGATTTATGATTTTGAGAAAGGACAGGACATAAGCACATATTTTTCACAGAGTAAAAATGTAAATCCAGTGAAATAAAATGAAGCTTTGCTCCACTTAAGGACAGGGAATCGTTTGTTTCAGAGGAAAACAGATCAGCTACTCGACTACAGGGCCTTTGTATGGAATTGCAGTTCTATCAGTTTACATATTAAAGATAATAAAATCAAAGAG
Source organism: Arctocebus calabarensis (assembly GCA_963573935.1). Classification (NCBI taxonomy): domain Eukaryota; kingdom Metazoa; phylum Chordata; class Mammalia; order Primates; family Lorisidae; genus Arctocebus; species Arctocebus calabarensis. The sequence continues at coordinate 50,163 of CAUYON010155230.1, read as the reverse complement.
TTTCTTCATAAACTGCTTATTCATCATAAATATTGAATGAGGGCCAGATTCGTACCAGGCATGGACACTACAGTGAAAAAGAGAAATCTTGGCCTTCATCGGGTTTATATTCTAATATGTAAAAACCAAAAGTAAATAAATCAGTAAAAAAAATCATATGGTGATAAATTTTAAGGTGGAAAAAACAGGGAGTTAGGGGGAAATGGCTTAAGATTATTTAAAATGTGTCCAAGAAGTCACAATGAGACGTTCTCATTTGCCCACTTAGATAAATGAGGCAAGTGAGGGGAGCCTGGGCTAGCTGGGGAAGAGGGCTGAAGAACATAGCCGGGCAGTGCAAAGGGCCAGGGCGGGTGGGCCCCGACGATGGCAGGAGTGGTCCAGGTGCTCGAGGAGGAGCCTGCCCTTCGCGTGTCTGTTGGCTGCAGGATGTGGGGTGCCGGCAGGCTGAGGGGAGAGGCACGGTCTGAAATGACACCCTAAAGGTTGGGAAGCTATTGAAATAAACTAGCCAAGAAATGATGTGGATGTGGACCCTGGGTGGCAGGTGCAAGTTGGAGGATGTGTTCTGAAAGATGTGCCAGGATGTTCTGGAGACTGACGCGGCTCTGGGGAAAGGTAGGAGTCAAGCCCTTGGGATCTGAAAGGCCACATTTTTGCGACTGGGAAAAGCACGGGGAAGCAGGTGTATGTTAACCTTGAGATGGCATTGTGGATTCAGGTGAACTTGTGAGCCTGGGTTCAGGGCAAAGGTCTAAACCAAAGGACTAGAACTGAGCAAAATAAACCTTCCCAAAGGATGAGATTTTTTTTTAACCAGAACTGCTGTTTTTTAATAAATGCAGGAAGTCCTTTAGAAAATGCATTTAAAAAATGTCTACAGTAACTAACTCTCTAAATTCCAATGTCCCTACTTTCCTTACTCAATTTTTTAATTATTTTTTAAAATTCCAAATTAAACGTGAGAGTACTAAGGATGAGGTTCCGTTGTTTGGGTTTGTCAGGTAAAGTCTGAGTTACTGCTGTGATTTCCTTCACCCAGCAGGTGGGCCGGATACCCGGTGTGGTTCTGTGTGGGCAGGAACTTGCTTAACCCCCTCCACACACACACACTTCAATTTATTTATTTAATTTTTTTTATTTTTTTAATTAAATCATAGCTGTGTACATTACTGCAATCAAGGGGTACAATCTGCTGGCTTCATATACAATCTGAAATGTTTTCATCAAACTGTTTAGCATAGCCTTCGTGGCATTTTCTTAGTTACTGTATGAAGACATTTGTATTCTGCATTTACTAAGTTTCCTGTTCCCTTCTAAGATGCACCGTAGGTGTGGCCCCACCAATTACCCTCCCTTTCTGTCAGGTGAGCACACGACTGTTAACCTACTAGTTTCCACTTAGCATTGAGACGAGTGATACTTCCTTTTCTATTGCTGTGATACTCAGGAGAGTGTTCTCCAAATCCCTCCAAGTTGTGACACGGGGTACAAACGTCTCCATCTCGTTTATGGCTGGACAGTGTCCACGATATGCGTGCCCCACAGCTCCCTGGTCCCTCCGCGTGCGGAAGGCACTGGAGTTGTCCCCACATCTTGGTGATTGTAAACTGGGCTGCTGTAAACAATCTAGTGGACATGTCCTTATGGACATGACTTTTGTTTTTCTTTGGGTCGATGCCTTGTAATGGGATTGTGGGATCAAATGGAAGGTGCACTTCAAGTTCTTTCAGGATTCGCCATGCTTCTTTCCATAAACGCTGCCCAGTTCGCTGTCCCACCAACAGTGCAGGAGTGTGCCCCATCTCTGCACCACACCCTCTGGGACCTTCTCACTGGGGTGAGGGCTCCCTCAGAGTGGTGCTGGTTTGCATTTCGCTGGTAATTAGAGACGATGAGCACTTTTTCACGTGCTCACCGGCCATTTGTCCTCATGAGAAAAGATCCTGTTCACGTCTCCTGCCCAGTTTTTATTGGGGTTGTTTGCTGTTTTTTGGCGATTTGTAGTTCTCTGTAGATTCTACTTGCTAGCCCTTGGTCAGATTCATAGCATGCAAATATCTCCTCCCATTCAGAAGGTTGTCTCTTGACTTTGTAACTTGTCCTTAGCTGTGCAGAAACTTTTTATCTTGACCAGGCCCCATTTACGCACTTTTGCTGTTGCTGTGATTCACCCGCTCCTTTCTACACCACCTCATGCAGTCTTCACGCTGCAGGAAATAAGTCCATTGCATTAACCGTACTTACACTAGAAGGTTTCCCTAAAACATCTGGGCAGGGAAGAAAATCCTACAGAGAATTTAGATGTTGGCAGTCCTCTAAGTGAGGACCAGATCGAGTATAGGAAAGAAAAAATGATGACCCCCAGGATTGAAGCCTTTTGCACCCCTGCACTGGGTTTGCCGAGTCCTCTTTGCCCAAGCTCCCTCCCCTCTTGGTCTGTGCTGCTCATCACACAGACCCTCCCTCCTCGGAGCCCCTCCCCCTCCACGTGCTCCATGGACCCACATTGCCTGACCCTCCCGGAATCACATTCTCCCTTGGTGCACATCCGTGCGTCACCCACAGCTGATGGATAATTACCAGGAATGGCCCTGGCTCGGACCGTAAGGGGCCATGCTTTCCTGATACTTTTTGGCTAGACGTTGAGAAATGTTGCTTCCTGAACAATTTAGTCATGTTTTATGAAGATCGTTTGTCCATGGCCAGGAGGCTGGGCACGCATGATGCATGGCCAGGGAGGACTAATGAGTTCTTCCTTCCACACTTCGTCAAAGTCAGGTGCAATGCCCCTGGTTGAGCTTCACTGGCAACACCAGGAGTGTGTTCTGATGATTAAGTAGGCGCAATATTCATATTTTAAAGCTCCTGTGACTTCCCCACACTATGTGAAACCATGAATTGACTTGGTGGCGCGGGCCTGGGACACATTTGGGATTTTCTTAGGGACTCTGTAGCCCTACCCCTGAATCTGTGCACTATTAGGTTGAACATACTGTAGCTCGTAACCTACGAGCAATTCATTCAAAACATAACACCAAGAATAAAGATGCAAAGTAAGCTTGAATTCCACCCCTCCCTCCACCCTTGCACAGATAATCTAAGACTTCAGAATTGTTTGTATCAAAGGAGGTGAGTGGGAGGGGTGGGGCCTGGGGTGAGGGTGCCTTGTCCCTTCCTCATCTGATGTCATTAACATCAGGGATGGCTGCAAGACTCCAAAATGTGAAGTGTGCTAATAACTTCAGTAGTCAACGGAGCGGCTGACTGGGGTGCCCAGCCATGGCCAGGCTGTGTGCGGCTGATTCCATGTGAGCAGAGCTTGGCTGTGAAGAGGGCTCAGTCTTTCTGCATTACTCACCAGCACATAAGCACCCACCAGATCCCAGTTTGGGTGCTAGGCAGAGTTCCAAAGAGTAGAACCTTCGGGGTAAGTCCACATGGCCAGCGACCACTCAGTGAGCTCTGCAGGGTGGGCCGACCCCTCCCCAGTTCTGCTTTTGCCTCTGCCCCACATGCACCTGTGACTTGTGGAATTACGTAAATTCCCTGAAGACCCCACAGCTTCTGTGCCTGCTTGTTCCATCTCCACGCAGCTCCCAAGGAGAAGAGAGAAAAGGGCGTCTCACTGCCTATCTACACGCCCTGGCTTCTTACTCTGAGATAAATTTACTTGGAAAACCTGGAATTCCCCAGGCTCAATTAGTTACTTCCTCCTTTGTGCTCACAGCATTTCTCGGGCAAAAATGTTTGCACTGTAAAAATTATGTTTGTGTGTGTGTGTCCCACTTCTCCACTCGGGACTCAGTTCCTCAAACGTCGTTGCAGACAGACTGGGCATTCTGTCTGTGTGTCTGCAGGACTCAGGGAAGCCTTGTGTCCTCGTTGAGTCTGTGGAACGTCCTGGCAAGCAGAATGCCTGTGGCTCGTATTTGGTGAACGGACGAAGCCAACACTCGCTCAGCTGGGCTGGGTGCCGGGGACCAGTGGTCACCCGTTTCTGTGCGTGTCCTCATGCGCAGGAGGCAATCGATGAATGGGAAGTGGATGATGAACACACAGTCATGACTTTGTAGGGCAGCAGGGAGGCTGAGGAGGTCAGGGCCAGGGCAGGAGGTCCAGGAAGGTGTGTTCTCTGAGAGGGTGGCACCTTAGCTGAGACCAAAGGGTGCAGCAGAACTAACCCCACCCCACCCCCAGACAGGTGGTGAGAGCAGGTGCAGGGTCTCTGGAGGCCTGGAGGAAAGGACTGAGGCCCATGTAGCTGGTCGGTTGGAGTGCAGGGAGTGGCTGGTAAAGGCTTGGATTGGGGTCCCCACAGGCGGTGGGGCTGGCCGCCCACAGACTCTAAGTGCTCTGACGCAGGGGAACGTGGGAATAGATTCCACCTTGAAAGTGAATGTGAAAAGAAAACAGGTTCTGGCTGGGAAGTGAAGAAAAGGGAACCTTCACACACTGGTGGTAGGAATGTAAGTGGTACGGTCACCATGGGAAACAGTTTGGAGGATCCTTAAAAAATTAAAAGTAGAACCATCTTATGACCCAGAAATTCCACTGCAGGGTAAGTACCCAAAGGGAAGGAAATCAGGCTGCTGACGGGCAGCTGCCGTCCCACGTTTGCCTTAGCAATGGTCACAAGAGCAAGGTGCACAGACAGCCCACGTGTCCCTCTGTGAGTGGGTAGAGAGAGCGTGGCACATACCCACAGTGGGATACCATTCAGCCTTTTACAAAGAAGAAGACCCTGCCATTCACGGCAACGTGGTGGAATCTGGAGGACATGCGTTAAGTGAAATAAGCCAAATGTAGCAGACAATACACAGTGTCTCACTTCTGTAGGGGTCTGGGCAAGTTGAACTTACAGAGAGTAGAATACTGGCCCCCAATATTGTAGGGGGGCAGAGGGGGAGGTGTTGGGGTACAAAGTTTCAGTTTGATGGGAGGAATGAGTTTCTGAGATCTGTTTTGTGGTGTGGCGACTGGAGTTAATCATACTGTAGTGAATATTCAAAATTACTAGACAAAATGTTAAATGTTTGCACCACCAAGAAAGGTGAGAGATACGTCAGTCAGCCTGATTTAGTCTTTGCATAGTGTGCACATGTATCAAAACATCACATTGTACCCAGTAAGTATACACAATTGAAAAAGATGAACATGGAGGCCGGCTGCCCATTCCCTGCCCTCTGTTCTCAGCTGGCCAACTTGCCTCTGAGAGGCCTCAGGGATGCACAAAGCAGTCTCTTATCAGGAGACTTCCATGGGCCAGATATTAGGCAAGAGATGGGCAGGTGCCCCCACACCCTGCAGGCCGCTACTTCTCTAAGTGGCCCAGCAGTTATCTCTGAGCCCTTGTTTCCTTGCATGTAAAATGCAGGAGCATTTGGGAAAATAACTGGTATAGACAGACATTGTTGAGTGGACATAGTAACAGTTAGCTCACGTCGTTCCACTTGTCCAACTATGACGCCAGGTATCACTGGCTGGTGGCAAGCGGAGAAATGAGCCTTATCCTGGAGCACGCTGTCACTGTCGCACCCCAGTTACCAATCTCTGTCTCCCCAAAATAGGACAAACAGACGCTTGGTGATACCCCGTGGAGCACCCAGCATCTCCTGTGAGGTAGCGCCAACAGTGTGTGAACCCCATGAAACCAAGTTCCGAGGCCGCACTTTCCATTCATAGGAGATACTGAATATCGTGTCCAGTTCACGGACACCAGGAGGAAACAGCCAGGCACAGTCAGAAGGCGGAGACTTGGAAGGGACACTGCCCATCGTTTCCACGGGGCCAGTGACACATTGTGGGGCCAGGAAGGGGCCCGGTGGGCACCTTCTAATTTAAAACTTAAAGAAGCACCAAGGGTGATGCTTGGGCTTTGCTTAAATCCTTATCTAATCAAACCAGCTCTACAAGCCACTTTCAAGTAATTAGGGAAGTCATTACATGGCATTAGAAAATTATATTCATTTTTTAAGTGTGAAAATCTTCTTAATTACATAGGAAAATACCAAGTGCTTGAGTCTCTGTTCTTTAGAGTTGCTCACCACTCAGGTTTCTTTGCAGATGCATAGCAAATTATTTAAAGACAAAATGTCTTGGGGTTTGTGGGTACTTGAAATAATTTTTAAAAATAGACACAGAGTATATATAGAAAATAAGTAACAATTACCAACATTTGACAAATGGGTACATGGAAAGTGATCATACTCCAGTATACTGTCTCGTCTTGATGTGTGAAAATAACATAATTTTTTAAAAAGTTGCTCACAAAGATTTCATTGGTGATAGGTATGTTTTCCTCTGGCAGGATGTTATTGTTCCTGGGAGGAACACAGTAAGACAGTAAGAATGTTACAATCTGTTGGTCGCAGTAAGAATGTTACAATCTGGTGATCGCCCTCTTCACCCATCAGAGTGAAGTAAGGCCCTGGAGGTGCAGGTGCGTGGTTTGGTGGGAGAGCGGGGTTGGGGGGACCCTCCATTGCTCAGTGTCTCCCGGGGGGGGGGGTCCACAGGGCCAGCAGCCACGATACCTGGCAGGTCCAGAGACGGGGGTGACCTCAACTAGAGAGGGGACAGAGTGCATCAAAATCCACAACACTGCACCTATGACCTTGCCTCTGGCTCTAGACGGAAGTGTGGGCAAACAAGCCAAGGTAGGGCTGTTAGAGGGCATTTCTTCGTCTGGAACTTTCTAATGGATTACATTTATCAGTTGTGGTTTTCAGGCAATGGATGGGTGGGGAGTGAGTGTGAGAGGGAAGAGGGGCAGAACTGGGTCCTGTTGCTCCCCAGCGGCTGCTCCAGGTGCAGAAATACCCAGCTCCCGGAGCCTCTTTGGTTCCGTCCAGTCCGGCTGCCCAGCGCCCGCTGGGTGCTCTGGCAGGTTGAGCGGTTTCCATAGCAACAGCCAGGCTTCCGTGGTGTGTCAGGATCTCTGAGGAGGGTTTTAAATCTCATCCCACCAACAGGAAAAGGGTAGGGAGTCCGGAGGTCACAAGAAGACAGACCACAGAGCCAGGATGAGATTTAGACGTTGCTGTTTTAAATTCAGAAACCTTTCAGTGTCTGCGACATCAGACTGTCTGGATAGACAAGAAACAAGAGGAAGTGAGAGCTGGACACGGGCCGAGGGGCTTCGTGGGGATAGGTGCAGGGAAAGGACAGTCAGAGAGGGGTGGGGCGGGGTGGGGAGGAAGGTGCCCTTGAGGCAGGAAAGCTAAGGAGAGACCCCAATGAACCCGTGGTCTGTGGGACACGCAGAGCCATGCCCGTCCTGAAGGGGGATTCAAGTCCAAGTGTAAAAATAGAATCCTTTGGGACGGGGGTGGCACCCTGGGCTTAACCGAGGGACAGACCCCTCAGGTGTTGCTACTTGGAACTCTCATCACCCTCATCGCCGCCGGTGCCGAGTGCACGGGTCTGCAGCCGGCCCCTCCCAGCAGATTGCCAGGTTCAAGGCCTCCAGGAGCACAAGCTGAATGGAGTTGGACTGACTGACAGACTCTCTGGAGCCTTGCTGTCCTCCCCTGTAACACAGGGTAATAACTGTCTGCCTCATGAGACTATGGCAAGAGCCAAGTGGGGACACTCACGGCAGGGGTTTCTGAGAGGGCCTGGGCACCGTGAGTGCACAGTAAACATTTCCCGCCATTGGGATCAAGGTGTGTGGACTGCTGAGGCGCCTTTCAGAGGGAATGGTGATTTATGCCTGCAGCTGATGGGAAATATTTATTTTAGTTATTTTCTTGTCTGCGTAATGCCAGAAGGCATAATAAAAACAAAAACAGGCAGGTTTTTTTTTTTCCTTTGTTTGCAAGTGTGAATTAGTTGATGAAATTAGATGTTGCTTCTGATCTGTATTCTCCTTGCCTTCAGACTACAACATAAAATCTTATCCAAATACAACTGAAGGAAGTCTTCATGCAGGGTCTTGATGGGACCACGTGACTAATCCCCAGCTTGACATGATGCCAGTGTGCAGGTTCTATAATTAAGGGTAATTTTTTCACATGATTAAAACATTTTTAGGCATAGTCAGGATCTTTTTTGTTCCTGATAGAAAAAAGGTGAAACATGTATTTCTGATTTTGAAAATGTTGAATGGAATGAAGGCCAAAGTGGGAAGCACCTATCTAACAAAACCTGCGTTTCTAATTTACTGTAGTTACTCCAGAACAGTCCCTTTGTGCGTTGACTATAGTGGGCTACAAAGGCTGGGAAGTTGAGGAAGGTGGAATAGTCGTGATGTTCGGCAACTCAGAAGTTGCATGAATTCAGGCCCCTGACGAGGTGGTCAGCAGATGTTCTATCTCGTGCCCTGGTGAGTCGTCACACACAGTCACCTCACCACTCCCATCAGACGTCCTGGGGACCTTCCATCAGCGAGAGGGCAAACCCCTGGTAGGTTTAGATCACCTGTCACATTGAAAAATGAAGAAATCTGTGGTGCTTTTGAGCAAGGAAAACATGGACCACAGATAAAAGGCATTCCTCAGCAAATATTGAACAAGACAGGAAAAATGTGGCCTCAAATTTGTGTTCTGTCCTTCCTTTTTGTGGTAAGAACATTTGAGATCTACCCTCTTAGCAAATTTTTAAGTGCGCCGTGCAGCCTCAGATGTGAGCAGAGAGCTGGATGGATCTCCAGATTTTATTTGTTTGCATAATGGAAGCGTTATGCCTGGACAGCCGCTCCCGGCACCTCTCCTCCCACCCCTGGTGACCACCATTCTCCGTGGTGCCTCATGGAAGTGGAACTGAGCAATATTGTCCTTCTCTCTAAGCCTCGTGTCCTCTGCTAAGGACAGGATTTCCTGATTGTTTAAGGCTGAAGTAATATTCCGTAGTATGTATAAGCCATGGGTTCTTTTCTCATTCATTATTTTATTTTATTTTCCTTTTTGAGACAGAGTCTCACTATGTTGCCCTCGATACAATGCCATGACATCACAGCTCGCAGCAACCTCCAAATCTTGGGCTCAGGCGATTCTCCTGCCTCGGCCTCCCAAGTAGCTGGGACTACAGGTGCCCGCCACAGCTCCTGGCCATTTTTTACCGCCCTTGTCATTGTTGTGTATCTGGCCCGGGCAGGCTCGAACCCTCCACCCTTGGTGTACGTGGCTGGCACCGTAACCACTGTGCTACGGGCACCGAGCCTTCTGATTCATGCGTTGATGGACTGGTTGTTTTTACATTTTTAGCCATTGTGACTAACGCTGCAGTGGACATGAGGGCAAATATTTCTTCAAGATCCTGCCTTCAATTCTGCTGGGTAAATACCCAGACGTGAGATTGCTGGATTATGGGACAGTTGTAGTCTCAAGTTTGGGGGAGTTTCTTTACTGTTCCCTGTAGTGGCTGCGGCATTTACACCTCTCCCCAACAACATGCAGAAGTCCAATTTCTTCACACCTGTGCCATCATTTCTTACCTTTTTCTCCCCTGATAACAGCCATCCTCATGGGCACAGGTGGTCCCTCATTGTGGTTTTGATTTCATCTCTCTGCTGACTAGTGGTGTTGAGCCTTTTTTCTTACATCCGTCGGCCACACGCCCGTCTTCTCTGAGGAAACCCCATTTACTTCTGTTGCTAATGTGTTTGGTGTCATGTCCAAGAAATCTGCCTGGGCTAAGGTCCTGAAGTCTTTCCCCTCTGCGTTCTTCTAGGACAGGGGTTTTCCACCTTCCTAATGCTGTGGCCCTTTAATACAGTTCCTCATGTCGTGGTGACCCCCAACCATAAAATTATTTTCGTTGCTACTTCATAACTGTGATTTTGCTACTGTTATGAATCGTAATGTAAATATCTGATATATATGCAGGATGTATTTTCATTGTTACAAAGAGATCGTGACCCAGAGGTTGAGAACCGCTGTTCCAGGAGTTTTATAGTCCTGGGTGTCATGTTAAAGTCTTTAATCCGCTTTAAGTTGGTTTTTATGTACATTATGTACCATCCAATTCTTGTGCATGGATTCCCACTTTTGCCAGCGCCGTTTTTGAAGAGACTGTCCTTTCCCCGCTGTGTATTCCCAGCACTGCTCAGTGGGGCAAGTGGAAGGCTTTTCCTCTAAATCAGGAATGAGACCCGGGTTGCCAGTCTCCCTGCTCCCCTTCAGAATGGTAGTCAGAGTCCTTGCCACAGCATTTATTGAAGAGAAAACAAAAATGAAAGGTATCTGAGTCAGAAAAGCAGCAAAACGATCTCTGTTTGCAGATGACATCCTATGTACAGAAAACCCAAACTTTCTTATTTTCCCAGAGTAATTCACAAGAGTTGAGGTCCCGGAGAAGGAGCTCAGGTCCTCGTTTTCCTGTGGCCCTTAGTGACACGCTGCTCCCCAGGGCTTTATTTAGCCCTGTACACATTACTAGGCGCCCACAAACATCAGACACTTTCCAGCCAGCTCAGTGGCGAAGCCTCTGTTCTCTGTGGCATGTTCCTCCTGCTGGATTATCTTGGCTGTCATGCACTAGCTGAGCTATCTGAGCAAGCTACTTAAACTTTCTGAGCTTCAGTTTCGTTTTCTGCAAAATGGGAATAACAGGGATTGTACCACAAGGTATTATAAAGGTTAAGTGAGGTCTTATGATACCAAGCCCTGAGCCTGATACATAATAAAGGCTGAGAGCTTCGTTCCATTAGTGAGGTCGGGGGAGAAGGAGAAGGAGCAGGGCTGTGGCGGGAGGCTGTTCCCAGTGGACTTCCTAAGAGGGGCCTTCCACGCCATGTCTCTCCCTGCTGCTGAGTCAGCGAGCACCGGCACACCCAGCTCCACCGCCCGCTCCAGGGCCGAGAAGTCAGGGCTGCACTCTCCACGGCAGGGTTGTGATCAAGCTTCCATTTCAGCAAACAACCCCTGAGTTCTGCTCTGAAACGGTTCACCTGTGCATGGAGGTCCCACGGTTTGGGTGCTAGGTTGCCTGCTCAGACTTACACTTTCTTAGCCTCCTAATCGATGCTAGCTGTTGGCTACTGTCTCAAAAACAACCTCACCTGCAAACACAGGGGATGAGGCAGGAGTGGCTGGTGGAAAGAGGGATGAGAGATCACGCGTGGGTCATGGTTCTGCCTGCTGCCTCCTCTCGCCGAGCTGAAGTTACGGGATGTTTGGTGCAAACTTGAATGTGGGTCTTGTGCCCCGGGAGTGCAGAGGAACACCAAGGCTGTCTCAGGCTGCCGAGCTGCGCCCCAGGTAGACTCCTGGCTGCCTCTGGGGCTCCTGCTGTCACAGGCGGAGTTGAAGACAACATAGTGCCCCCAGGGCAGCTGTCTAACCCAAAGAAGCCAGCAGTGACCTCATCAAAGGCCTCCCCTGGGCCTTCATTCAACAGAACAAAACATTCTGGTGCATTTGTGACCTTAGTGAGCTTACAGAGCTTTATCTTAATGGCTCTCATCAGCGCCTTGGCCTGAGATGGGAGGTTATGTGGCTGCAACTCAGACACTCACCTGGTACTGTGTCTGGGGCTGTCATTTGATCTTGAGGCCTCATGACCGGGGAAGTGCCCAGGCTGTGGGTTCTTGCATCTGCTCCTGATGGCGCATGGCAGTACATCAGCTGTGGCGGGAAGCGCTCTGGTCCCAGGTAGATACAGTCCGTGGAGTTTGGGTTCTCCAAGTTTGGCTGGCTGACTTTGACTGTCTCAGCACTTTCACTTGTAAAGTGGGGGGCACAGTGCAAACCTGTAAAAGTCACCCGCGTACACGACCAGTGATCACACCAGCCTGCTTAGTTATCTCGCTCACTTTCCCACTGCTGTTACCACCCACAGACAAATCATCCCTGCATAAAGCAACCTCATTTGAGGGTTCAAGTTCTAAGCAGAGGGTCTTATTCCAGTTGTGAACAGCTTAGTTATTAATATAAAGTCAAATATAAAATCAAACGTATTTCTATGACAAGTAGTTTTGTAAAACACTCAATAGTCATAGAGCTTCACATACCCTCCGTTTATCTATCCACCGTGTCTACATGTGGTGTGAGGATGGTAAGTGAGACCTAGGAGCCTTTCTGATTTACAAACCTTTATGGGACACAGGTATAATTTTGTCACGCGTACAGATTGCATAGTGGTGAAGTCAGGGCTTTGTGTGTCCATCACCTGCTTGGTGTACATTGAACCCATGAAGTTCCCTTCCCACCCTCCCTGCCCTTCTGAGTCCCCAGTGCCCACCACTCTGCAGCCTGTGTCCACACGTGAGAACGTGCAGTGCTTGTGATTTTGTATACGTACTTGAATTAGTTACTTGAGTAGATCATAAACTTCTCCAAGTCTGGGACTATGTTTCTGCTTTATTTAAGTGTTTTCATTCAAAGATGAAGTCAATAAAGTGTGCTTGAATGAATAAATGAACATTTACTCTCTTGAATAAAACCTTCATAGTAGACTTAGAGTGTTTTGCAATAGAATAAAATCCTAGCTTCCAATTCCTTATTTTGGATTGGTCTTGACCAATCAGGGTCCCTCCTTTGAATATACCCCCTGCTGAAAGAACCAGAAGCCTTTACATTCTCGCCTTGAGGGCTGTACATTGGCCTCTCACTGCATTGGATCTGCTGTGATTCACTTAAGATTAGAGTTTCTGATTCTCCCAGGAAGCTATTGAACAAGCAGCCTGTTTAACACTACTTTTCCAAATAAAACAAAACCTGAAATATTCGTTCTCCCGTAGCTGTTTGAGAATTACCATCTCAGCGTCTGCTCAAGATCGAAGCCTTCCTCCCTCTCGGCCCCCCGTCCACTATCTGACCAGCTCACCCTGCAGAGTAGTAGTTTGTCCTTGTGTGCTTTCTGATTCATCCCACTTGACCTTCTCTTTGCTTAGCTTTTACTCCAGCCAAACCTTTGTTTAATCAGACACCTCAATTATTCAAGACCTGTCTCTTATTCCAGAAGGTGAACTTAGAGGACAGTTCTAACAAAATAAGATAATGTAAACTGAAAAAAGAAAAATTAACAGATTCCAGGCTCTGACTGGTTCCAGGGTGAATTTGTTCCTCGTTCTTAGGCCCTCTTCCCCTCTAATCCCGTTGGGTGGAGGCAGCCTCAGAACACTGACCCCCAAGGCCCCCTAGCGTCCTCCAGCGTCCACAAGGCCTCGCCTTACTACTCTTTACTTTCGGGAATAAATACATTCTCCACCAAAAACATAAATTACTAGCGGATTTCTTGCGTAGACTGTCAGAAATCTTGATCTAGTCCACTCATTTCTTAAGCATTGTGTTTACTAGCATCTATTAAGATACTGTTATTGTGCAAAAGATAGCAAATTTGTACTCTTTAAAAGTTTTACATGATGGTTATAAGTTGGTAACTCAAAATAACTGAGTGGAGGGGTCATTCTGTAAACACTCTGCCTTATCTTCTAAATCGTTTATCTTTTTATCGTTTAATCGAGATTACTTTTAAGGATCAGCTGCCGCAGGCCTTTTCCCTTCTCACGCTTTACATCTGTGTGCTCAGAGCCTCGGGGTCTCTGTACATCTTTCAGGGTAAAAAGAATCCGATTCTGGTCTGGAGTAGCACAGAAGCTGTTCTTATCCCAGAAGCTGTAATTTCTTTAGTGAACATTCAGTCCTGAGAATGAAACGCACATCTATCTCTGCTCTTCCTCTTCTCTCTCACAAACCTTTATTTTCTTTTCATTGTTCAACATGACTTGGAACCTTCCAGCTAACTACAATGAAACATAATGATTTTTGCAAAATGCTTGTCAAATGCCTCGAGCTTAGGAGAGATTCATATTAGAGACTTTAGTTTAATGAGCTTCAATTAAACTGATCATTTGCTGAATCCGATCTGCCCAGTGGGGTGGCGGGGAGAACGCTGTGGGGGGAAGATGCACAGGTGGGCGGCAGGTAGCAGGGCCACACTCAGTGAGGAATGTGACTCGGCCAGATGCTGTCCTGATAGGAGAAGGACTGTTCTCTCATGGTAGAGGCTGGTCTGTGAAGGTGGCACCAAGACCTCTGGCCGTCTGCCCCAGGCCTGCTGTGATCAAACTGCTTGAGAATAATAGCGTCTGGCTGAGACTGAATTTGCAGAGACAATGGGACTAAACAGGAGTCGCCCACATCCCCCGTGCAGAAGCTGAGACAGAGGAAAACAGCAGCAATAAAGCTGAGTGTGTGACGAGGCCAACAGGTCCAGTGTCACCAGTGTCACGACACCGCTCTTCCTGGAGACTGGGCTGTGTTTAGAGTAAGTAACAAGGGAGCAAGAGCTATTTTTTAAACAGCCACAAATCTCTTCCTTATTAACATCTGAGATGACACATCCTGAGAAATCTCGTCAACTTCATCTCTGAGCTGTAGGAACGTGGCCACCGATTGGCTTTTTTGCAGAGACTGGTAGGTGTCGAGATATGCGTCAGTCGGGCGTCACTGTTTCCAGGTAATCACGACCATCTTCATAACCAGGAACACCTTCCCCAGCTCAGCAGCTATAGATAATAGCGGGGCAGGAGCAGGGGGCCTGGAGGTCGTGAAAAGGGTTTGGATGGACCTTTGACACATTGGCAGTCACACCGACACACCATGTTGGGTACAGGCATGGGATCTCTGCCCTGGGAGGAAGGAAACAGCCGCCACAAACCAGACACATGACACTGATGGGAGACAGGAACCCCTCTGCCAGGGCTTCGGTCCCCTTCTGAAGAAGCAGGACTGCTCCCCACATGCGCAGAGCAGCCCGTGCCTCCCGAGAAGGCCCAGGACACTGAGCTGGAGGTGTTCCTGCCCCCCCCCCAGCAGGGTCACTGTGCTTCACCCCTCCCCGACCTCCCCCCACCCGTTTCCTCCTCCTACCATCTCTGGTGTTGGTGTCTAAAGTACAAAGTGGCTGATGGACTGGAGTAATGACAAACACAATCCTACCTGACACGCTCTCACATCATCTCAGGTGACAATGCCACCCGCCCTCGCCACGAGGAGGGTCATGTCACAGGTGGCACAAACTCAGAGATACCGGTGACATGGAGGTGACGGACCGTTCTACCACCTGACTTGGGATTGGGGAATTTCCCAGCTCGCCTTCCATATTTACATGGTTCTGAGCTAGTGTTGGCCAACATGAAGCCCTGAGAGACGTGGGAGGTGAAGGAGGCCTCGGCCGTTGTGGCCTGAGGTTCTCTGGGGTCAGCGGTGGTGGAGGAGCAGACGGAGCTGCCAGGGGTTCCTGTTCATCTCCCTGCCCCACGTGCTGCTGTCCTTCCTGATCTCCAGCCCTGCTGACCTACAGTGACCCAGGGCTACCAAATGCTCCTTTCTTATAGTGAGGACCCCACGGCCACCACCAACGTGGTACCTCCTCCAGCACCTCCCACAACGCCATTGACTGTTACTCTCCAACACGCACGGTTTTACCCCCAGACTTGGACTCGCACATGACCTCATGGCTATCGGCTGAGAGGTGCTGTCTGTACACTGCATAAAGTTGTGATTTGTGCCACTCTGTCACTGCACTCCACTGTCTTAAAATTCTGTCGTCATTATACATGTTCATTTTTGTAAAAGGTTATTCTAAAAGATAAAAATTGAACTTGAACTAAAAATTAAACTTGAACTAAGAACAAAAGTGTTGATTATAATGGTGGAAAATTGTCATTTAGTAATATAAAAGTTTTATGATTTATAAGAACAATGGAAATTGCTCCTTATAAAAGAGCTTTCTAAACACTAAAATACAGCTGAGTGGGAAGAGTGTGCATGAGGAACTGGTTTGATGGGAAGTTGAAGGAAATCATCCTGAAATTAAATTACATTAAATCATACTGAAATTAAAAATTCACCTAAAATAGTTCATGAAGGCCATTCTCACTAAAGGGCTGTCAGCTGTGCTAAGTGTCAAAGAACCAGCTTTTGGTTTTGAGGTTTCTCACTCTTCTAGTCTTTATTTCATTTGTTTTCTATTATTTTTTGCTTCCTTCTTTCTGCTTGCTTTCGGTTTAGTTTGCTCTTCTGCTGGGTTTTTTTTTAGAGTCTCACTGTGTCACCCTGGGTAGAGCGCTGTGGCGTTACAGCTCATAGCAATCTCCAACTCTTGGGCTTAAGTGATCTCTTGCCTCATCCTCCCAAGTAGCTGGGACTACAGGCACCCGCCACAATGCCTGGCTATTTTTTCTTGTAGTTGTCATTGTTATTCAACTGGCCCAAGCTGGGTTCAAACCCACCAGCCTCAGGGATGTGGCAAGCACCCTACCCACGAGCTACTCACCAAGCCCTTCTTCGGGCTTCTTAAGCTAGAGTGCCTCTCATTGGAGATCTTCTTTCTTTCTGAATTTAAGTGTTTTGAGCTGTAATTTTCCCTCCAGTGACTGCTTTGGCTGCACTCTCTAAGTTTTGGTGTGTTATGTTCTTGTTTTCATTCAGCTCAAAGTATTTTTGTGTTTCCCTTGTGGATTCCTTTTTAATCCTTTGGGTATTTGTGAGGTTATTGTTTAATTTCCACACACTTGCATGAATTTTCTAGCTTTCCATCTGTTACTAATTTCTAGATTCATTGTGTTGTGATCAGAAAAGATAGTTTATATGATTTGGCTTCAGTCTTTCTACAATGACTGAGACTTTTTTGTGACCTGGCCTGTCTGTCCTAGAGTATGTTCCTGGGACCTGGAGGGGAATCTGTGGTGACTCACAGCACACCCGGTTTCTTACATAGCCGTTTCAGCCACAATATGCCAGTCCAGGGTCAGCAGGATACACACAATTTTAATTCTTTTTTTCCTCTTTTTATAAAACCCCATTGAGTGTTCCCAATTCAAAACTAAACATCTGTAATTTTAGTATCTGTTTTAAGTGACAGGTCATCTCAGTGACATTCAATTGACTGCATTTCTCATAATCCTAGTAATTGCTGAAAATAAACACTTAAGACTATGCTCTTTAACTAAAATATTATTTTATCTTATTTTTTTATTTAATGTAATTTAGAAATTTGCTTACCCAGCTAAGGAAGGACACGGCTTCTGAAAGAAGGACTCACATCTCTCAAGACCTTGTGAGTGTTGGTTTGATAGCAGTTATCGGAGCCGGAAAGAATAAAATAATAATTAGGAGCAATCATTCCCATCCCAGAACTTGTCTCCCCGTCAGCCCTGAAGCACAGACAGTGGCTTGTGCATTCGTGTGTGTGAACAGTGTGCAGAGTGTTAATTGTGATGTGGAGACTGAAGGAATGCCGTGAATTTAGGATCCAGAGCCTATTAGGAACAAAACTAGAAGGAGAACCAAATATAATGAGGAAGAGGCAGTCCTGTGATGTGATCTTGGAATGACTTATTTTAAGAAATATGCCTCCCCATCTATTTTAGAAAATCAGCATGAAGTATTAGAAGGAGAAGGTTGAATTGCCTGTGACTTGCTAGGTGAATGACTGAGCTGCTCAGTCCGTGAGCCTGCTTTTCTCCCTGTGCAGTGGGGTGACAATGATGCCGCTGTAGTAATTGTCAAGAGGTGCAGGACACAACTACAACAGGGACTTTACCTTACAAATGCCAACAGTGGAACCTCATCATTGGCACCCAGAAATTAATCTGAAATTTAAAAAATTAACAAGAGCATCTTGCAGCATGTGGTGTAGTGTCTGGTGTGAAATAGAGCTCTAGTATATCCTCATGCTCTCACTGCCACCAGAAGTTATTCACTAGGCGATTAGGCTTACTGAGGAATTTGGGGCTCTGACCTCCAGACCCTTCTCCCTCTAACCATCACCTTCTCACTCTGACCAGACCTTCCTCCCTCTGTCCAGCACTCTCCTCCACTGACCATCACCCTCCTTTCTCTGACCATCAGATCCACCTTGCATGGCCCAACAGGTCCTCCTGCTTCTAACCATCATCCTCCTCCCCCTGACCACCAGACCCTCCTCCCTCTGTCCATTACCCTCTGACCACCAGGCCGGCCTTGCCTTTTCACCCCAGCAGACATTAAGTGGGTCTAACACAAGCAGCCCCCAGTAGCCAGGGACAGGTCCTTGGATACCATTTCTCTGTCTGAACATCAGAACTTATCACTGGGCCTGAAGCGAACTGAGAGGACACTCTGGGGTCATTTATAACAGGGCAGGTGTTGGCTTGAGGGAAACAGACCAGAACAGAGTATGAACTCTAGCTGACCAAGTTGCCATCGACGACCCCCTGACTCTTTTGTGTTTGACCTGAATCCAATCATCACATTGGTACGAAACGCCTGCTCTCGTTCTTCCATCCTCCCACCACCCACATGACTCTTCCTTCAAAATGAATTTCAGGGCTTTTTTTGAAGTGGTCTTGTATACTCGTCATATCTAGTTTAAATTCAATTAAAGCTCAATCTCAAAGCTCTTAAGCATTTGATCCACGTTTACATGGAGGTATTTGCTCTTAAATTGTCAGGGCTACAGCTCATTTCCAATAAGAGTGAGTGATTTTTCATAACCAGGATATAGGCTCATTTACATCCTAATATTTGCTTCTCTGAAGTCTGGTTCTGTCCTCCCTGTGTGGCTGTTAGTACTGGTGCCGGCACTGAGTATGCCGGGTTGAACTGCAGAGCGCCCGGCACGTTCCCTGGGCACTGGCCGGGACCCTGCCTGGGCGGGTCAGCATGTGGGGCCCCAGGGGCTGGCCTGTGACATGAAGTCCCACTCATTTCCTGCCCACTTGTTTATTTGTCTCTGCTGCTATTTGGAGTCTATGACACCATCGTCATGAAGCCATATCCGGGTTTGTGCAGAGGTGAGAGGCCAGGAAACAATTTGCCACTGTTTGGAGGTAGGGAAAGGAGCCTCTAAGGCTGGTGCTTAGGCCGAGGTTCGGGATGAGATGGAGCTGATTTTGTAGGGAGCTGGGAACAGGGGACAGGGAAGGGGTGAGAGGGTGAGAGCGGTGCCGAGCCTTCAGGGGCGGCATCTGCAGACGGCCTGAGAAGGGCAGGAGCACGGCTCCGGGGACACACGGGAGGTCGGGGCTGACACGTGAGAATGGCAGCAGACACCTGCCCTGGCACAGGAGGGACAGGAGGTCGGAACGTGGATGAGGGGTGGGTGTCTCACTCTCAAGGCCGTGGCTGGCACAGGCACGTTGTGAGCCCTGCAGACAGAAGCGAGTAAAGCTCTTCACCCACCTTCCCGGTAAGATGGTACCAGAAGCTGCAGCGGGTGTGTCCGCAGGCCGCAGGAGGAGAGCAGAAGTCGGATGGCTCCCCAGCTTTTGCTTTTTGAACGATCAGTTTGGTATCAATTGCACTTTCTGTAATTGAGAAGCCTCTGGAAAGAGCGGGTTCCTAGGTGGTGCTCAGAAAGGAGTGTCTTCTAGAAATAAGACAGGGAGGGGTCAGCACAGTGTGGGTGTTGAGAGCCCAGAAATGAATGATCATAGCTGGAATGAAAAGGCAGATAAGAAGAGGAGAGAGCCCTAGAAGATTCCAGCGGGGAGGACCTGGCAGGTGCATCTGGCGAGCTGGGGACTTCTGGAAGGAGATGTGGCCTCACAGGAGTGAGGTGAGCTCAGAGAGCAGCCCCTGGCTCTGCTTGTGGACGGCCTTCCCTGGAGACATCCCAGGGGTCCTGCTCAGACTTCACCAGGAGCAGCAGAGGTCACGGAAGGGCACGTGTGACGTGGGGAAGAGACATCAGTGTGATGAGCCCACCCTGAGCAGCCTGGGCATGACATGAAGCCAGGGACGCAGCAGGACCCTGTAAACTAAAGCTGAAGACCCAGAATCTCACACCCTGAAGGCCGTTGGGAATTCCACTTTCTTCTCTTTATAAACTGCTTCCTTTCCCCAAAGTTCTCATGTAAAGAACACACTTACAGTGAACCTCCGTGGCTGACCCCCGCCCTGCACCAACCACCTCCTCAAGCTGACCTCATTTCCACAGACCTGTCAGTACAGTAGTTCCTTATGGTGGAACTTAAATTATGTTAGTTTGCAGCTGTTAAATAGCATCTACTTACGTTAATGCAAAACCTGGCTGTGAAACCTAATGAGATAATGTGTGAGGATCCTGGCACGGCTGCCCAAGAGCCACGCACCTGTGTGGACATGCACTGGAGCTCGTGCTGGCCAGTCAGTCCCTGTGGCGTGGCCTCCGTGATGGACTTAGGGCACCTGCTTCGGTGGTTTCACTCTGGAGAGCAGTGGCCTGGCACTGCCACCGACTGTCACTGCGGGCACACATTCCGTGTCATGGCTCCTGGCGGCAGGGATGATGCCCGCCCGAGGCTATGAGGCTGTCTATATTGCTGGACGGTTATACAAAATGGTGATCACGAGGTTTGGTCATTTGATGCTGAGTTATGTCATTTTAAAGCAATTAAATTAATATCTTAAAATCAAAAGCAAGCTAATTCCAACAGTCGCTGGGCATTTTAAGAAAATGCTTTCCAAGAGAAAAGGAATGTCAAACTAGAGCAATCTTTCCCCTGCTAGGAATGCGTTACATTTATATCAGGTAAAGATAAAAGACAGATCACAGTCTTTGGTGAGGGACTGGAGTCATCACAGGGATTCTCACGCGCTGGGGAGCGCCCCTGGCACGCCCTTCCCTGGCTTGGCGTCGGGCAGTGCTCGAGGCCTGGACCTAGGACACCCCTTTGCAGTTCAGCTCTGTTTTCAAAGACTGCTGTTTGCAACCTCTCTGGTCGTATTGTGAGGTGCAGTGGGGACTGGGGCAGCATCACAAGAAACAGCTCTCTCTGGGCTGGGGAAGGGATCATTCCTTGCACTGGCTCGGTTGCCCAACGTGGACAGATTAAGATCTATTTCTGCACAAGAACAAAGACGGAGGCGAGGGTCCCTTTGAAGCTGTTCTCTGTTGCTCCATCATTTTACAAGGTGCTTCCAACTCTGATCTCGTGCTTTCTGTAGCAGCAGGTGCAGCCACGGCCGTCCTACAGGAGATTCAAGGCAGTGTCCCCCACAGAATGAAGCTGACGTCCTTGTTCCCAGGGACACAGAGGTAAGAGGCATAGAAGAGCGGTGACCTAAGGCTAGAAATGAGAGAGGGCAGCGGCGCTGGGGTGAGGAGGCTGAGGACTGCCCCGCAGAGGGACGCAGTGACTCATGAGCAGCCACTCAGCCAATCCACTCTGTGATTTGCCTTCACTTCCCAAGGCTCAGCTGACATTCATACCCCACGTGTGATCTGCAACATCCCTGGACACGCATCAGTGGTTGTGCGGGAGTTTGTCTGAACTTACACTTGGGACGAGGCTGTGGAGTGACCGTCACCTTTGGGGCCTGTGGACTGTGACTCTTGGACTGTGCAATTCCAAGTGACTCAACACATCTGAGAGCAGCTGTGCACAGAAGGCCCAGCGGGCCAAGTCAGCCTTCACAGGGACCCAAGTCAGATTCTTTCTGCTAGGGCCTTTCTGAGCTGGGCAGTATAACTACAGAATCGGTGGTACCTTTTTGAGCAGTTTCCAAAGGACAATTGGCCTCACTCAACCCAGCAGCCCCAGCTGCAGAGTAACGCTTCCGTGGAGCAGAGGGAATCCTTAAGTCATGTCTGCAGAGCTGGCCTTGTCTCTGCCTTTTCCAGCACACTGTGCCTTCATCATGGATCTTAAAATCCCCATTGTCCCCGCCCACCCCAGCCCCAATGAGAAGCCTGGGAAGTTTTCTACAAACTGGAGGTCATTCAGCCCTAGAATGTCCAGGAGAAACAGGCTGTAGCAGCTGGAAGGGAACCCTGGGAACGTGCCCTCCGTCAGGGTCAGAGGAACAAGCGTTAGCAGGAGACGTGACCCAGCTAGCCCATCCAGTGCCTTGCCTGCCTCCATTCCAGAGCCGTTTCCAGCTGAGGCTGGCTGCTCTCAGGTGGCAGCTCTCTGATGGCCATGCATGGCCAGTATGAAACTGTGGCCCTTCTGTGAAGATAATGCTGCTAAAACAGGTGGCCCGGCTGCAACCCTCCTGTTCCAGCTCCTTGCCTCCCTCCTTTATATGCTCTGGTGACACCAGCGGAGGCTGTGGACAGGGACACATCTGCAAAGGCAGAGCTTTCAGTGTCCTGAGGTGACCTCCCAGTCAGCTCTACCCCAACATGCGTCCTTGACTAAGAAATACAGCCCTGGAGTCTGGTGAGATCCGGGATGCTCCTTCTAAACAGAGGACGTCAGTTTCCTCATCTCTAGAACTGTTATAGTATCTGTTCAGTTTCACAAGGTAACGCTGCCTGAGAGCGTAACTGCAAGGTCGCCACACAATGGCGCTCTGTCTTCTCCAACTTGTTCGGTAGGGCTGGGTCTGGTGAGAGACCAACAGTGTGCCCAGGACACTCCTTTTTCTCACGGGCTGACTCTAGGCCTGGCGCTGGCTTTTTACCTCATTGTGTCCCACACGAGGTGTGACCTCACTTCTGACTGCAGGTGAGGGGCAGAGCCCCCCTGAACTGGCTTCTCTGGTGAGCAGACATAGTGAGCCTGAGCCACGTGCCTGCAGTGTCCTCCGGGCTGGTTGTCAGGCTTCAGTTTGCAGCTCCGTGGTACAAAGGAAATAAACCAGGAGTAGCTGTGCTCGAGGGCAGACAGCCACTGGCCCTGTCCCCATGGAGAAGGCCACGGGTCCTGCTGGGATACATCGCCCACAGAGAAGTGCTATCTGGCCTGGTGCAGTGAGAATGAACATGAACATGACCAGGCAATGATCTTGATGAGTCTGTCAGTGAGTGAGGTGTCAGTAAGATTCAGAGCCAGAGCCGGGGCCCTTATGGAGGGAACGTGGGTCACCTTTAAGGCAGAGTGGGTGGGGTAGGTCTTTGTTTTCTGTAGTTCCATGGGATGGTCAAAGGTGTTATGAGGGAAAAAGATGATCAAATAAGTTTGGGAAATTCTAGATTCAGTGCTATTCAATTTGCTTATGTATCCTAAGACTTAGAAGCTATTTTCAACTGGTGGGAAAACCTCCAAGGCTCCCAAAAGGAGACGTGACATCAGCGTGGCCCAAACTCACCTAGCCTTGGCGTCTTTTCCTGGAGATACCTGTCATGTGACAGGTGACACATAATTCCTGTGTTGAGAAAACTTTGGAGAATCTCAAAGGCCTTTTCACTGTGGAGAGGCTCTGGCTGTGTCTGCAAAAAGGCTAAAAATTAGGTTCACGTCAAAAGCCTCCTTGTGGAACCAAGTGGATGGTGGGGGCGATTAGGGAGGCCCACCTGGAATGGGGTCAAACCTTCAGCGGCTTCCCAGCCATTGTATTGTAATTATAATGTGCATCCAGAAAGTTCTCAAAATCCTATGTGGAGAATATTGGATTAGCGGAATGTTTGATTAAATCAATACATGGAATAGTGAGGGGTTTTCTTTTACTAATTACATCTGGAGGAACTAACGTTGTCTGTAGGGATAAAATATGAATCTATGTTCCTTATGCAAATGAAGATAGCTAAAGGAAAAAAATATCTCAAAAAGGTTCCCTTTGGTCTGTGACTTACCCATGTCTAACAGAGAGCTGCTCGAGGAGAAAAGGAGAAACAGTTCCATGCACCTCTGTAGAAATTCTAATTATAATAGAAATGAGTTCAGTTCAATTCATATATCATATGCTCCTCAGAAAAGTTAAATATTGTCCTGAAAAATATTTAAAAAAATGAATCTTTCATTTCTACATTTTTATATACACATATTTTTTTCCCCTCCGAGTAAATAAAACGATATTTTTGAAGGACAAATTCGGCAAGTTTTGCAGCTGAGAATGAGCCCTTATTTACTTCTTCCTAAATTTAACCTTAGGCAGGAGAAATATTTCCACCTGCTGTATATTCTACATATGTTTGAGTTCTATTGCATGAACTTAATGTCCATCCCAATCACACCATGTCCTGAGACAGAAACCTCTGAACTTGAATCTTCATCAGCTCTCATTATCCGAGAAACTTTGGCTGGACAGCTGATTGATTTGCCAGTTTTACCGCTGGAGTAATATTGATCTGACTACGTATTTCCCTTGGCTTGCTAAATATATTCCATATAAATCAAGTGAGGTTTTCGATGTCTTAAAAGGAGACGAGTAACTGACTACAGTCGTTGCCTAAGGCCCAGTACTCAGGTCGGCTTTGTAAAGACCAAACTGACTCCAATTTATTAAAACTAACTCCATCTTGTTCCTCAGCCTTCCTTTTGCAGCAGCATGCAAAATGAAAGCGTTAAGTAACTCACTCCCTCGCCCGCCCCTCGTCCTTGTGTCTGCCCCGAGTGATAGCAGCTCCTTCCCAGACTACCCAAGGACAAGTATTACTCAGGCCCCTAGACCTCTATCAGCTCACCCCACACCCCCTCCCTTTTTCCTTTCTGTACCCTTAAAAACCCCCTCCTTTTTCCAAGCCGCAGGCTTCTCCGTTTTCCTGCTGCGCCAGGAGTGAGAGACCCCCAGCCGGGGCTGACTTGTAAATAAAGCCTCTTGCTATTGCATCGGATTTAGTCTCTCGGTGATTTATGTGGGGGATCCCTTGAGCTGGGCACAACAGCTTCACCCACAGTGGGCTCACAGTGAGCCAGTAAACGGGACTCTGTCCTCCCACTGCCCACTCTGCAAACTGAGGAGGTCCATGTCCCCCACAGCTCTGGTCTGCAGTCCCATCACCCTACCCCTGCACTGTCTCTCCATCCCTCACCCTCCTCGGGTCCTGGATCCTCATATCCATTCCACAGTCTTATCAGAGCCCCTCCCATGCTCTCTGCACCTCCTATTCTGCATGAAGAAGGTCCTTCCTGTCTTCAGTGAGGTTCTACTGGCCAAATGACAGTGCCGTGCTCCCCAGGCACCAGAGCACCCCACCAATCATGGCCCTGGCTATGCAGCTCTCCCTGCCCTGTGCTCCCAGCATCCTCTGTGCTGAGCCGCACGGCACAGCTCCCAACCCGCCAGGTGCATGCACTGCTGTGTCTGTGCCCTTCGGTCAAGGTCATCCTCTTTTCCAAGAGTGCCTCTCCCGAGCTTCTCTGCTAGCAGGAGCATGGCTCATTGCTCCAGCCGGGCCCACTGTTGCTTCCCTGCTCAGTGTGAAGTGACTGCTCCCTCCTCTGTGCCCCTTGTCATATTGTTTATACCTCTGTGTGGTGGACGCATGCATCTGTTTTTCCCTGGTCTGTGAAGTCGAGAAAGAGAGAGAGAAAATGAATGGTCATTTTTGTCCTCACACGCAGAGACAAACCTAGCTCTGGGACTGACTGCATCACAGAAGCAGGTTCAGAGGGGTGGAGCACAAAGCCCCAGGCCTCCAGCTGGTCATTAGCAGAACTGGGCTTTACCCGAGGCCACCTGTGTGCACCTGTCCCATCATGTCCCCGTTGTTATACTGCCTAATCCTGTGTGCCCACCGTGGTCAGAGTCAGACAGTGTGCAGTGTGGCTCCAGAAGTGTCTGACATGAAGGGCTCTGTGCTGTGAGTGGAGTCCCTTGTTAGGGGATGTGATGATGCTCCGAGGAAGTGGGGACAGGAAGCCCATCCTCTGGGCTCTGGACAGAGTGAGGGGACACGTGCAGAAGTTCTTGAAAGGGAACAGGGGATGGCCCTAATCCGGCTGGAGTCCTAATGCTGCTGGGATAACACAGGGGAGTGATTCTCCTTCAATTCCTGCCTTCAGGGTTAATGAAGAATAGGCAAAGTGTGAAAAATGGCAGAGTGGGGCTGCTGGAGGCTGGGGCAGCAAGTTCCCTGGTGTCTCGGGGACAGCTGTTCATTTTCAGTAGTGGCTGTTGGATCTAGGGGACCTGGTATGTCAGTCCTATCATGTTCTCTCAGCACAGACCTGGTGTTGTCCCAGAAGGCACAGAGGCCGGCCCGGTGGTACCCACGGGACCACATGAGCCTCCCGTCAGCCTGTGGACCTCCCGCTGCCCCTGCTGATCAGATCCACACCTCAGTACACAGCCTGCCCACATGGGGAGACACGCCCCAGGCCACAAGAGCTCCAAACCCTCATGTGGGGACTCGGGGACTTGTGCCTGAGTGTCCAGAGTGTTGTCACTGCCTGCAATCTCCAAAATCAGAAACATTTACTCCCTCAGGGCAGGGTGACTGTGAGTTAGTGGGGGACGGTTTCCAGATATCAACAAGGAGATTGCGAGGATGTACTCGCAAAAGGAGGCTGCCCCTCCCTTGGCCTTGGGTCCCTCCTGGACTGACTCATGTTACCAGCACAGACAGATGGGGTGGGACTTGGGGTCTCGGTGCTTTGTGTCTCCAACACAGTTATCCAGTCTCACTCTCCCCAACCTATCATCAGGACTGTCCCACTCTGGAGGGCATCTGCCAGAGGTATGGGCTGCCTGAGGAGACTCCAGGCTGTCCTCCTTCCTCCTGGCTCTAGGGCCCTGGCCGCAGCCTGGGTCTTTAGGCTGACAGCTCACAAGCCCACACCCGGGCAGAGACAAGTGCTGTACGGATCAAACTCTCCTCCTCAAAACGTCTTGCATGATCTGATGCTGCCAGGATCTCTAGCTCCCTGGTCCGTGCTTCCAGTGAGTACACGCTTCCAGTGAGTGTGCACTTCCTGGGAGTGTGTACTTCCTGTGAGTGCGCACTTCCTATGTGTTTCCTGTGAGTGCACACTTCCTGTGACTATGTGCTTCCTGTGAGTACATACTTCCTGTGACTGTGTGCTTCCTGTGAGTGCACACTTCCTGTGAGTGCACACTTCCTGTATGTACTTCCTGTGAGTGAACACTTCCTATGAGTGTGTGCTTCCTGTGAGTGCACACTTCCTGTGAGTATGTACTTCCTGTGAGTGCAGACTTTCTGCGTGTGCCTCCTGTGAGTGTGTACGTCCCATAAGTGAACGCACACTTCCCATGGTGTCACACACTTCCCAGACTTCTGTGAGCTTTCTCACGGGCACAGCTTCACTCCTCCTTGGACACCCTGGATTGCCGATGCCCAGGAACCTTTGGAGGTGTGGCTTTCTGAAGCTGTCCCCTTCCTCACGTTCCCCCACTGCCAATTCAGTCTTCAGCTCTCTCCCTAGTCTCACTGCGATGAGCTTTCATTGAGACCTGCATTTTTCCCTGTTGCCCTTATGTGGAAGGATTATTATTTGCTGGAAGGCAGTAGCTTCCTCTGTATAGGGCGGAATGGGGGAACTGAGTGGACCTTATGGCTCCAGTGTGGACCTTCTCTGGCGCTCACCAAATGTCTTCTGAGTGGATGTGTTAAAAACGCTCCCTTTAGAAGACATAATTAAATTTGAAAGTGCGTCCCTTGAAGACGCAGCCAGCCCATTTGCCTCTCCTGCACTGGAGCGTCTACTTCACACAAAAGCAGAGTCAGAGGTGGGTGTCCTCGGAAAATGAAGGGATTTTAGCGACACGCCAGTCACCGCACCCCACACTAAAGATAGAAAATGCTATTTCTACACAAAACTGAAGTCTGTGAAGGATGAGGGCACAGGGAGAAACACACAGCACAGAGGAGGGAGCCAGCTGGCTGCTGTTGGGATCCTGGCCAGGGTCTGTGACACAGAAGAACGTGCCCAGGGAGGGGGCAGCAGGAGGGAAGAGTGGGCAGAAGTAATTATCCAACCTGGCAGAGGCCCAAGCCCCTCGGATTAGCACTCACGTCCCTGGGGAAGGAGGTCCTCAGGGAATGGTCCTGACTAACACCTGCCACGACCTCCATTTGTCCTCACATGAGGCACCAGGCCAATGTGCATGGCATGGAGACTGTGAGAGATTTATGTTTAAAACAACCTGGGTGTGCAAGGATGTGAAATCAGTGCGGCGTCTCCAGAAGTATCGGGCCATCCTTGCCTCAACTTGTGAGAAAACACGTTCTGGTGTTGCACCTGAGGACATAACTGCCATGGTCCCAGGGGCCCAGGACTGGTCTATTCAAGCCCTGGATATCAGAGAAAAACCCAGAATTGTTCATAAATCACCAACCTGGCTTCTGCTCCCTGTCTATTTCCTTTGGATCCATCTCTCTTCTTTGCAAATGAGGTGTTTTTATGAACAGAAAATGTGTGGATGGACTCGACTGCTTCTCTCACTCCCTCAGAAGTTCATTAACAGCTTGCATACACACCAATCAAGGCTTTTTATGAGACACAGCCAAGATGTTTTATGGGTATGGTGCCAATAAACACAGTTCTCCAGAAGAAACCAGTACTATTTATGTAAAGGAGACACTTAATTCAACTGAATGGAAATAGCAAATTAGGAAATGCTTGATTATGGCACTGAAGATGCTTTCTGGGGTGAAGACATTATTTGGAAAATTTCCAGATGCTCAAAGCTTGGGGGAATGCTGAGTTCAGGCAGGTAACTCTGTAACAGATTTGGAGCGAGAACAGTTCCGTTCAAGCACAGCTCAACTGGCAGGTTCAGATCCTCAGGGGAAGGGCCAGCCCAGTCCCTATAAGCTGACAGGAGTGGACCGAGATCGTCACATGAGCTATTGGTTGTGAGACTGGTACAGACTCTGTTGGCAAGAGCATCCTGGACCCGCTGTGATGCTGGTGCTGTCCTAGCTCAGACCGGTGATCTCATCACTGAAATAACAAAGCTGGAAAGTGGAGGATGACCCCATGGGCTTTGGGAAAGACATCTGCTGCCAAACTGTGAGCAATTATTTTTCTAAATTGATTGGGTTTTTTTAAATATTAATTGGACAAGACAGCCATCGATGTGAACCCAATTAAGCACAGAGAATTTTCAGGGCTGTCAGATGATCAAAGTGAAGTCTCTTGCCACTAATGGGAACTGAACAGGCATCACTTAGCAGCTGACTTATCAACTCAGGCCTGACAAGGAAACATGTCAGTTAGCCGAGAAACTCCTCGGCCCTGAACACCTCCTGTCACGCAGCGGCAGCCGGAGCTACTGTGATTCCACTTACGTGGCTCCCTCTCAAAATGGGAAGAGCAGAGGAAGTGGGCGTGGCCAGACACAGATGACATTCTCAGGCAGCAGGTGTGTGAGTGGGGTGCTCCAGGGAGGTGGAGGAGCCTGCATAGACGCAAGCTTGGACACTGACACACAGCAGGGGAACCTCTGGGGAACTGTCTCATGATTGTGGGGGCCGAGAAGTCCCAGTACAGGCTGCCTGCAAGCTGCAGCCCTGGGTAGCCTGGCTCGATGCAAGTCTGGAAGTTTTAGAGCCCAGGAAACTCTTCTGGGGTAACTTTCAGTCCAAAGCTCAAGGGCTGAGGGTCTGGGGGCACTGGCACAAGTCCCAGAGTCATAGGCTGGAGAATATGGAGGCCTGATGTCCAAGAACAAGAGAAAAGGCACCTTCTAGGTCCAGGAGCAAAAGAGAGTGAGCAAATTAGCCTCTCCTCTGCCTTCTCTGTTGGGATTCTCAGGAGCTGGACGATGCCCACTGGTGCTGGAGAGGGCGGATCTTCCCCATTCTGACCCCGACTCTGTTCTCTTCTGCACATACCCTCACAGGCACACCCAGGAATGATGCTCCACCAGCTCTCTGGACACTCTTAACCTAGTCAAGTTGACACCTAAAGTTAACCGTGGCCGTGGGGCAGAGGGGAGGGAGGCTGGGAGTCTGCTTCCTGGCCTAAGGGGACATTATCCCATTGCGGGACTCCGTGGGCCTCTCATGGCCTGCAGGGTCCAGTGAGACATATCTGACCTTCTGATATTTTGTACCTCTGTGAATGGCAGCAGCCACCTGCCAGCTATTTTCCGACTTTGCACCCTTCATTCCATGCACTTCCTCCTCCATACAACCACCAAGAAGCCTCCCTCACACCCTTTCATCCTCCTGACCACATCAACAGATACAGGGTACTTCTCATAAGTTCTAGCGGCAACACGGAGCCCCACAGAGAGGGAGGCATCAGGAAGCAGCCATCCACGGAAAGACGTCCAGCAGCCCTGCTGCCTGCCGGGCAGAGCTGAGGACACAGCTGGCGGTGGCATCTCCCAGCTTGCAGCTGCCTGCACCTGCTTTACCTCTCCCTGCTCTCAAACGTGCACCAAGAAGCTCGTGCAAAATCCATAGCTCCTGTGTGTGTCCCTCAGCTAGAGATCTTTTTGTTGATGTGGAGAAAAGGGCCACATCTGATTAAACATCCTGCTTCTGTTTACAAACACCAATCCACGTATTATAGAACCACACCAAATGTCCCAGACTGACTGATTTTATTGACACCAAGGTTGCTCTGAAGGGTTACGAAAAACGATCACGTAAATCCGGGCATCTCTCGCCCAGTACAGACCTATGTTGCTGATCTTAGGAATCTTTTGAAATACTAGGAATATTTAATTTATTATTGTGTCTTTTAAAATGTCAGCACACACACAATAACCTGAATTATTGACCTAGCATGATCGAAACCCATGGAGGTTTTATTTAAAAAAAGTCCCACCTCTAAGCATAAAATAGTGATTAGTCACCACAATTGGAGAATTGCCTCATAACCTTTTGGGAAGTAGGCAGAGTATAAATAAACCAGTTAATACATTAATAAAATGCTTGCAGCTTTTGTGGTCTGCTCCTCAGGTTTCTATAGATCAAACTTTGGATTGACCGACTAAGTAATCTCTGCAGTTTCTTTCACATCTGTACATTTTCTTTAAGCCCAGGTTGGGGGGAGGCCGTTCTGTTTTCTGCCTGTGCCTATGATACTGGTTAGAAGTCAAGTCAACTTTGAGGAGCTGGACGAAGGTGTCACATGTGGGCATTGAGGAGCCCTCGGGTCATCCATAGACAAACCCTAACAGTCTGAGAACTGGGGATATGTGGGCTGCTGTTGGCTTCTGGAAAGCTGCAATTAATAGTGTTTGCTTACACTAGTCAGGAGGCCAGCTTGTTGCCTTCTGGCAAACTGAAGCTCCCTTAAACCCTGAGTTGGGGAAGTGCAGCTGTTGTGACAGCATGATATACCGTGAGCTTCATGCCTCTCTCCCTCCGCCCTCCTCATCCTGGTCCCATCACTTTACAGACTGAGACTGGGAGGCCTGCACCTGGCTGACCCTGAACTTCGCAAAGCATCAGAGTTCAGCTGTGCTTTGTTTACAGCTGTGTCTTGATCTCCGAGCTTGGTGCTCCATGGTAGCTGCTCAGAAGATGCTGCTGAGTGAACGAATGGGTGGACAGCCCCATCAGTGCCCGTGAGGCCTGTGGTAGCTGCTCAGTGCTCTGTCACATCACGTCTTCTGCATCTATTAGGAGGGATCTTCATAAATTTGGGGGCCAGAGACACACAGCCTGTGCAGATGGTGCCACTGAGGGAGAAGCAGTCACATTTGCATCCAATAAGTTTTTGAAGTAAATGGCTTGTACTTTATGTCATGTCAAGAAATCACCAGTACTCAATGTCCCCAGGAAAGGGACCCATATTTATAGCCACTTGAAGCCAATATAGTCAGGGACTAAAGGAAGTGTGTCTGAAGATCAGCAAGAAACTAGATAAATTGGTAAATGTCTTGATTTATCAATCAGCTCATGTTGCAAATAAATCTGGGTATCATTTGCTACCCTGCAATAATGCTAGTTTCTTGCTTTCAGCAAGACCAACCAAAAAGGCCTAAACCTTATAACCCAGAAAAGGATGTTAAAGGATTCTAGCTGAAGTTTATGTAATTGGCTGAGAGCAGCAGTGGCTCACACCTGTTAGCCTATAACTAGAGGACGCCAAGGCAAGAGGGTCACTTGAGGTCAGGAGTTTGAGACCAGCCTGGACAATATAGCAAGACCTGGTCTACACAAAAACTAGAAAGAATTATCTGGGCATGGTGGTACATGACTATAGTCCCAGTTATTTGGGTGGCTGAGACAGGAGGATTGCTTGAGCCCAGAAGTTTGATGTTGCAGTGAGCTTTGATGATGCCAGGGTGATAGAGCAAGATCTTGTCTTCCAAAAAATAAATAGATAATAATTTATGCAGTTAATTAAGCATTGCCTATTCAGAATACTCTTTTTATGTATGGCTTAGAATTGAAAGATATCATATTCCCAGGAAAGGTACAAAGATTACCATAAGATAAATTGATAATGACCTCATTCTTCATTCATTCCACACATATCCATTAAGTGGCTTAAATAAGTGATAGAGTTCATAATTTAAATGCCAATAAAACAGTGGAAAAAATATTTGAAATTTAAGGGAAATTAACACAGTGTTTTAAATATTGGATAAGAAGCCAAAGTTTAGTTGGCATTGGATAACCAATCTGGTTTGAGATTTTAGTTTCCAAACTGAACACATAAATCAATGGGCAGATACACAAGGAACGCAAATGTAAATAAATACAGTCCCATGTTGGTGGATTCTGGTTTATGCTCTCCAACCTATATGTGGAAGTGGAGTGTAAAGATGATAAACAGTAACTTCCTGTGTTATGAGTTGGGGGAGGAGGCTCTGGAAGCTACAAATCCATGGGCCTTACTGGGAGAACCGAGGGGCCACGAGCAGACAGGGCACCTGCGGTCAGCAATGCCAGGCTTCACAACACCAGCCACCTACAACGATTAAATGCTGGCTCCTTACTGGAGGGTTTTGATTTTTGGAAGCAATGATATTTAATTTATTTTGAAATTTCAAATGTCATTAAGGAGGTGTCCTATTTTTAGGCCATGAATGTAAAATGCTTCCAAAATGCCTCACCCTCATCACTGTCATTAAAGGGGGCTTCCTAATTCCCATGCACACAGGGGCCCTGCTGACTCAGGCAGGGCCAGCCCTGGGGGGTCAGGAGCTGTCACTGGACGCGGTGTCAGGAGGTCACCAGGCCCGTGCAGCACTGTCTCCGTTTGCACCGTTCCCTGCTCCTGTGTCACATGTGAACAACGTGACAAGGTGGCCGTGAGGAAACAGATGCTATAGCAGGGTGGGGATCTAGCTGGAAAACGAGAGGCCTCAGAGGGGCCTGGAAAGGCTGTGGCTGAGGAAAGAGTGCTGAGTCTCCAGCACCCCCACCCCCAGAAATAGCTCCGCCTTATCCAAGGGCAGCTTGTTGACCTCCCACCCTCCTTAGCCATCCCTTGAAGGCTGTGATCCACCAGGGCTGCTGCACCTGTATAGCTAAGAATGGAACTACAGCTGCCACCTCCACCCCAACAGCTGTGCACTCCCTGGGGCTGCCCCAGCACCCTCACAGCAGCCCTCCTCGGGGTGCCATGCCCAGCCTTGCCTTCTGGCTGCTAGATGGGGGATTGCAGTGAGAGTCTTTCCTTCCAAAGCTCCAGCTGGCGTGGCACCTAGATCTGGTCCCCCAACCTGAGGAGGACGTGCTCTGAGTGAGTGATGGCACCTCAGAACCATAATATCAAGAGGGCTCACCTGTGCACAGTCATGATTGCAAATCCTGAATGGCCCTGAGGGTTCTGAGCTGCCCTGCTCTGGGGGGCTTCCCCTCACCCCCAAGCTTCTCAGCCCCATGCTTAGCAGGATTATTTATAAAAAAGCTTATTTAAGTCTTGATCATGCATGAGGCATTTGGAAGGGAACGGATAGATGGGGAAGAAAGAACAGATTACAGAGAACTAGAAAATAATATTTTCCCATGTGTTGTAGAGAAAGTTCTAGAGTGAACTGTCAGGAAACATGTGGGAAATGTTGGGGGCAGGATTGTCAGCACCCTCTCCCCAGGGAGGCTCAGCCCGGAATTCCAGGCAGGCAGACACACCCGTTTCCTGGACAAGCACAGGCTGTGGGGAGGCTGTTCTGATTTGAATTGTTCGATTTGATTCTCGGTCTGCTTGGATTTGTACCGTAATTACTGGCAAAGCAGAACCAGTAAGCACTCGGTCCTCTTGATTTGATCTGTAGCAAAATGGCCAGAGAAGTCACAGTGGAATTCCAATGCCTTATAATGACACAGCCCTCGGGGTCGTAATGGGGTTTGGTTTTGTCTTTGCTTTGCTGATCTAAGAGAAGGTTTACCACCTGACTGTTTGGGTATTTCATATTCCATTTGGAGCTCTTTCTTCTTTGTGGAACATTTGGGTTCATAAACAGAACATTTGAGGGCTACCCCACCCCTTCCCCAAACCTGCAGCAGTTCTCGGTAGCTGTCCCTTCCATCCATGCTGCCCACATGTGTCCAGCCTGCTGCGAGAGGCCTGGGGCAGCTGGCCCCTCCTGCGTCCCGGCCCACACATAGGCCCTTCCCTCCTCACGTCATTGCTGCAGCCCGGTCACCTCCTGCCTGGACTTCTGTGCAGCTCCTGGCTGGCCTCTTGGTTTCAGGCTTTCCACCCCTGGACTTCACCCTGTCCCAAGGGCCTCCTCAGAGTCAATGTGATTTTGTCACCACGTTCCTCTGCTTGAAAGCCTCTATGCACATTCTGTACTGGCAATACCATGATTTTTAAAAATGTGTGGCCCACCATTCTTCCTTCCTGTCTCGTAGAAGGTGTGAGACGGTGGGCAATGGCTGTGATGCTCCTGGTGTCCACCCCGATCCCCTTTGTCCAGCACTGGCCCCAGGTCCCCACTGCCCACCACTGAATGATACGGAGGCAAGTGGCCAGGCCCTGCCCGGTCTTTGCCCGTCCAGGGCCAGCTCTGCATGCCGCCAGCACCTCAGGGCTTCCTGGTAGCCTCTGATGGAGCAGGTCTCCAACTGGGGCCACATCAGTGCCCACTCTCACCTCAGGCCCAAATCTCCAACCAGCCTGTGCTTCTGGAGACCTCGAGCTGAGACAACACAGCATTTCGTGGGCCGAGGAGGAACGTAGCGTGGCTTAGAGCCTTCTCCATCCCTGCCCAGCAGCCCTGCCTACGAGATCCCACGAGGCTGATCCCCAGCTGTGGGGTGGGAAGTCTGCAGTGTCTTGGGGAGGCTTGTCTCAGTGGATGAGAAGGAGATGAGGAACATGCACCTGCTGAATTGGGTCCTCAAAGAAAAACCTGCCCAGATGTGGAGCAGGCTCCGTGTAAGCCCCTCCTCGTCTTCCTTGGCTCTTCCCCTGCTGCTCCCCAGGGTGCCTGAGCGTCAGGCCGAGCCTGACTCTCCCAGTAGACAGGCTCTCTGCCCCCTCTGTGCCCTGGTGCATTGCAGAGCCTGCGTTACTGGAATTGGTGGAGATTGTCTTGGGTGTGAGAGAGTAAATCCCCAGAGGCACTATCTCCAGGACCTGGAAGGAGAAGGGAAGGGGAGCAGCGTGCCGGTGGGGGTGGGCAGGAGCGGAGGCAGCTGCTCCCTTCCAGGCACAGGGGAAGGGATGCAGGGAGAGGGCAGACGGGGTGCGACCAGCTGCAGGGCACCATGATGTGGCTGCACTGAGTTTCTGCGGGCACCGTGGAGTGAGCAGGGGCTCCCCAGATCCCCATCCCAGGACGGACGCTCACAGCACCGGGAGCTCCCAGGCAGCAGCCCTCGTCATGCCCTGGGCCTCCTGGTGTGGATTTCTGCCCGTGGATGGCCGAGTGAGATGCCTGTTGCATGGGGTGCTCAGTGAGCATGGTGTGACTCTGTGTTCCTGGCTGGCATTTCGGGCCAATCCATCTTTGGATTAGAAAGTTATCAGGAAATACCTTTGAGTTCATTTATTTCGGGCAAAACCTCTTAGCTTCAGTTACTGCATCTGTAAAAATAAGGGATTTCTGTGACCACACAGCTCAGGTTTATCTGGGATCAGAAATCCGCTTGTGTGCGGCCTGATCCTCAGCTGTGGGACGGGGCGTCTGCAGCCATGGCGTTTCTCTGAGTGGACGTGACCGGGCTGAGGAACACACACCTGCTGAATTGGGCCCTCAATAAAAAAACACACCTTTGACTTGCTGAAAGTGAAAGACTGCTTGGCACATGGCTCAGCGCATAGTAGGTGCTCACGTGGTGTTGCACTGAAGACAGCGTGGCTGTGAGGACAGAGGAGCCACCTGCCACAGGCTGGTGCCTGCAGGGTTCTGCCTGGAGCTCACGGAAGGCTTCCAGGTGCATGACGGCCCCGTTCCAGTGAGCTCTGATTTCTGCTGAGCGATCTTCAGGCTTCGAGTGGAGACTGTGTCCAGGGCTGTCCAATGAGCAGGGCCAGTGGGAAGGATCATTTATAAATTAACTAGCAACTCAGCAGCCCCAGGCCAACTCGCTGTTCTCCACCCCCTTATCTGCGATGCCTCAGCCAACCACGTGCAACCTTTGCGAGGTAGTGAGCGAAGTCGCTGAAGTCCTTTGCTTGCTTTTATGATGATGGTTAAAAGATGGAATTTATTTACTAGCAAGGGCGTTTCTGTTCTCTCGCTGTCTCATTTCTTTTCAACCTGGCCTAATTTCTTTAAGACCCAAGAATCATGCTATTTTTATTTTAAGTAGATCTCAGTTCCTTTTTTGTTTGTTTATTTCTTTTCTCTATCTTTATGAATTTTATTAAAGTAATCTACTCTTTCACCCTTTTTCTATTTTCTATACCTTCTCCATATGCATCTCCCTAACCAACCATGGTAGCCCCTTGGATACACGCACATGCACATGTATGTACACACCTGTGCACAAACGTGTGCACACACACCCTGCTCTGCTGCTTAGGAAACCCATTCCCCCTCCCCTTGGAGGCCTGGCATCTTCCCCCACTCCCAGGTTTCAGTCTTCCTCAGGAGCCTCCCAGCTGACGGGATCTCCTGCTTCTAGGAGTCCCCACAGCTGCTTACAACAGCTTATTTAGACAACAGATGCTGGTTTCTGGTGCCACTTCTGTGTCTTTTATCCCCAGGTTTAAATCCACAGTGGAGATGCTGCCATTTCCTCTTCTTTTTTTTTTTTGAACATCAGAACAAAAGTTTATTGAAACTAACGTCCATGCTTGTATAAATTCACTTTTTTAAAGGCTGGTGCAATGCTTGTAGGCAAGAACATCTGTGTCCTACAAGACTGAACATCTTCTATCATGCTTGGAAGGTGCCACCGTAGACGTTCTAGTTAAGACGGGCAGACGTAACTGCATTGAAGAACCATTTTCAGTTTGAACTTCAGAGGCAACACATCATGTCTGGCTTCATGGCAATTTCACTTGCTGTGTAGGTGGGCATAGACACAGACTTGGGAGAAAGCCTTGGTATTTATAGAAAAACTCAGATAAGGTATTTTGACTAATTAGAATTCACCCCCCTTTACATGGTTAACTTCCTTAGAAATCTTAACCCCTACATAAAACATGATGGTGATTAGATTAAATGTGGCAAGAAGAGAAAATCTGAAGAGCTTGGATTCTCAAAGTGGATCTGTGCCACAGCAGGGGTCCGTCAGGTCAGAGAGTGGAGCGTAGTCCAAGCTATTTACAGTATGGTTAGAAAAGTCACTTTCTGTTCAATGTAGGGGGATTATTAGATTGCCAGAACTTTTTTCAGGTTAAATTCTGGCTGACTCACCTCTTCATTCTTGGTCCTAAAGAAAGAAAAAAAAAAAACAAACAGAAAACAAAGGTACCTTATGGAATAGAGCATTTTCATAACCAAATGGAGGACAAGGTAGTTTTTTTTAATCTATAAGCAATTACCTTTGAATTTTTTAATAGCTACTTTATAAACAAGCAGTTTTAATGATTCTCTAATATGTTCATTGGTAATCTTAAATTATAACGAGGCAGATGATATTTGTTATGTAGTTTAAAATGACTGCATAAAATACTGTGAATTCAGAAACACATGGAATTATGTAAATAAACTTTTATAGGAACAGTGTTAACAGTTTCTTCACAAGTTAAGCTCATGACAAAAATTCTTGCAGACTGGCAATTCTGCAATTATTTGCAATGCTTCTTTGAAATAAGGCTGTAAGCTGTAATAATGAGTGGGATATAAATTCCCAACTAGACTTTGACTTTAATTGGGTCAAAATCTTTTACTTAATGTTGGTCTCTCAAAAATGTTGCAGTGAGTTGGTACAGTTTTGTTTCTTGAAACCTTTCTCTTCTTTGCCATTTTAAATTCATGTGTCTCCCTAAAATGCAGTAAGCTCAAAGAACACCCATGTTTTGCTTCTTATTGTAGTCTCAGTGGTTGGCAGCAGGGGAGCTTTGTAACTGTCTGCTAAATAAGGCTATTTTCATCATCGCTGTCACTTTCTGTCCCAGTTTTACATCACTGCCTTTAAAAGCACCCACAAGCTAGTAGCTTAGAGCTGCCACCGTGCATTTATCCAGCATTCTGCAGTGCTCAGCAGGGTGGTTCTTCCTGCTCTTGCCTGAGAGCCATGAGGGGGGGAAGGAATACCCCCTCCTCACCTCCGTAAGGGTCCTGACTGACACCCCTGTGACAGAAGATAGATGAACAAGAAAAAGGTATAACAGATTTATTTCACCAAGGGTTCATTGACAGTGGAGACTTCAGAAATGAAGACAATGGGGCAAACTATTTTTATGCTAAGTCTGCTGAAACAAGTGAGTATTTGTGGAGGACACAAGTGGAAAAACAGGGAAACACCTGATGGTATTAAACCAGGGAGAACTTCAGTAAGGCCGGTTCTCAAGCCCTTTCCTGTGTCTCTGAAGGACATTCCCTCCCCGCAGGAAAGGGGTTGCACCCTGTGGAATGAGGCTTTTATGAGTGACTTTCTGCCTGGGGGCAGAGAATTCCTTTGTGGCCCTTCTCCAGGGAATAGTCAGAAGCAGGTCCCAGGGGCCCACTTCTGTAGTTTCTCTGTTGCCACGGTGCCATATTCTAAGGTGTCATGCTCTGAGCCCCAGCATGTCCTTCACAGATGGAGTCATCTGCAAGCCAAGAAGGGGCTGGAGTCTCAGATGGGAGTGGCTGAAGCAGTGAGTGCTGGCCAGACCCTGCCCCATCCCCCGTGTTCCTGCAGCAGGCCTCGTGAGCCCAGAAAGCGAGGGGGAACCTTCCAAGGAGGTAGCCCCGCATGGCCAGGGCTTCTGGCTGCCTTTTCTGGGTCATCCCTGTCTTTCCATGGCGAATGCCCACACATGCACCTGAGCAGCGAGCTGAGCCTGCCTCCTGCCCTTACACGTTTGGAGACTCTGCAGCTTCTGTTCATTTTGAACTCAGTTCCTTTTACTCCAACCTGGAAAATGCCTCTAAAATCTTGGGGGCTTCCTATATTGAACTATCTCCTCCCTCAGTATCAGACCCACCCTCTTTGGGTTATGGGCAGGGCTGTTGTTGGGTAGTTCTCTTAGAGGGATGGGCACATTCCCGTTTAGCTGGTAGGGGATGTGAAGGATCAGCTTAGATTTTTCCAAGTTTTACCGAAGTGTCTTACAGCCATGCAGGCAATTTGCCCTTAACACTGAGGTACCATTTTATAGGCAGTGGCTTTGGTGTCACGGTTACCCCAAGACTATTTTTCACTTCCAGACTCTTTTTTGCCTGCAGAAGAGGCTGAACATTAGCAAGTGCTGTATGTTCTAGCCCCATAAGTTGTGGTTGGAAATATTTCATTGCCTCTAAGTTCTGCTTAAAAACAGAACCATTTTTTTTGTGTGTGTGTAGTTTATCTGTGTCTTCCCGTGTTTTATCATAAACCAAAATATGCCAATTAGTACCTCTAATATTGTGTGTGGAAGCCTCCTCTTGCAGCCTCTCTGCTCTGTTGGGAACTTCCCCATCCTTCCCAGTCTCTGTGGGGGGCTGTCTGGTCCACGCTTCCACCACTGCGTGCATAGGACCCATTTCTGGTTCCTAAAAGAGTTTTCTCGCTGTTCATATCTCCTGGCATCCTTCAGGCCTCTGCCTGTCATCTGGTTCAAAAGCTAAAATAATGTATTTTAGGTATCTGTTGTGGATCACCCCTAATTACCACATTAATTTTGCTGCCTAAAGGAACATCCCCTGGGGCCACAGGCGTCATGTATTTGCCCCTGTCCTGCAATTGTGGCCGCCTTTGCTGGGTGAATTTTGTGGTGTTCTTGTTGTGTTGTAACTATAGCCACCCGTAAGAAAATACAGACCCCCACTTTGGGTACAAATCAGAGGTGATTTTATTTACTCCTGCACAGGGGGCTGCTGCTAAAAAGGAAAACGGCCCCAGAGAGAAAAGCAGGTAGCCTTTTATACCCTTTTCGTTGCCATGCAAGCAAGCAAAAACAAAAGCAAGACGTGGCTGTTAGCTGGGGGGCAGGGTTAGAGTCAGGGGGCTACAGTGTGGCGACTGTGTGTACATCGTAATGGTTGGCACAGACACAGCTTTGGAAATACAGTAACCTGGGAACTTCGTACAGGTAATGTTTTCACCATTTCTTGCCCCTTGCTAGGGGGGCTGGGGTAAGTTTCTCATCATTGTGTTTTGCTATTGCTACCATTGCTAGGGACTTGAGGGACCCAGAGAACTTCCCTGTCCTCTTCTGAAACCTGCCTTTGAAATTAACCAGGGGGTGCATGCGGGGGACTAAAGCTAAAACAGACTGAGAAAAACCTGGGTTCTTTAGGGGGGCTGCTGTTTATCACAGTCTAAGTCTGTTGGGTGGCTGCAGTGCCAGAGGCTCACCTGTGCCTGGACATCCATGGTGGTTTTGAGTATGTGGCTATGTTTCAATAGGACGTAGTGTCCAGGCCTCTCTGATTCTCCATTCGTCTCTTTGGAGAGTGACCCGACTTATTCACAACAGGGCAGCTGGGTCCAGGAGGGAGCCTTCTCGGAAGGGGGCCCCTCAGCCCTCACTGCCCCACACCCCCATGGAAACAGCAGCAGCCTGGGGCTGAGGGTACTGACCCCTGTGGGAGAGGTGTCAGAAGTGGGGCTCAGGGTCAGGGGCTCTGGGGGTGGCATAGTCTCTTGACATGGACGGCTTCTTTGATCTCATCATTTAGACTTTTAACAGAGTTCAGTCAGAACCTGACTGTTCATTGTTCAGCCCAAGCACAGGCTGTGTAATTGTTCCTTCGGTTCCTGTCAGCAAGGAAGTGACATCGAGATCAGCTGTGACCTGAGGTCAGGCGGCAGGAAAGGTCTGACCCCAGTGGCTGCGATCACGGCATTGGTTGGCATTATCAGGGGAGAAGGGTTTGAACTATGACCAAGACGAGGTCCCAGGGGAGCTCTATTTTCTGGGATATTTTCACTGAAATCTCTTTGAACTGGGCACCAGGGCCATCTCTCCGACTGTAAAGCTGTGTAGCGCATCCCCAAGTAAACATTTTCTTCTTGGGCACTAACTGCCTATTCGTGCCTGTATGATGTTTGGCCTACAAGATCTCTGCGTGAAAATAATGTTTAAACTGCCTGAGGTTATGATGAAACCCCTCCACTCTGCCCCCATCCCGAAATATCACATGCGTATATGCACATACAATCCCCAGAAAAGCACGCGTGGTTTCCTGTTTTTTAAATAAAATGTCTTTCCTGATGACCCCTTAACAAGTTGACAAAATCAGGTGTAACTTAGTTTCTTAATCAGATTCAGACCTTGAATTTAATGAGACGTATACATATACATATATATATATATGGACTCATGAATATTAAAGAATTTCCTGTGTATCAAATTTAGCCAAAGGAGGTGAGAGTAATATAATAAATTTGTTCCTATGGGAAAAGAATGCTAAACAAACTTAAGTGCTATTGGTGGTCGGGGGAAGGTATATATTGCTATTTTTTATTCTATATATAGCTGTATTTTGTTTCACTGGTGGCAAGGAAGAGGTGACCTTTTCTGCAGAGGAATTCAATTTAAAAGACTTGCCCTCACTGGGATGATTAAATCCTGGCCTGTGATGTTCTTTCTCTTTCTCAGGTGGAAGATTTGCCTGAGGTGTTCACACTTTGGTTATTTTGAGCAGTCTTGCCTCAGATATTGCAGAATCGTGGTGCTTTAGGGCACGTGTATATTTGTGTTTTGTACATATGAAATGCTGTCTGCTGAGATCGCAGAGCCAGCAGGGCAGAAGGAAGCAGACGGGAGGCCCAGTGAGTCTGCTGCCCGTCTACTGTCCAGCTCCGGTGAGGAATCTCTGCCCTGCAGTCCTGCAGCCCTGCACACCCTCCTCAGCTCCCCCTCCTGATGGCCCAGGAAAGAGGTGGGAAGAGGAGCTCTCTGAGAATGGAAATTCACTCTGTAATCATTTTCCGTTTTGTGCTTGTTTTTCATTTAAAACCATTTTTAATCTCTTCTATCTTCTTCAAAGTGATACACGTACAGAGTTCATAGAATTAGTTTTCATTGACTCATATCAACAAAAAAAATCAATGGTCCTTTGTTCTCCCTCCTTAAGGCCAGTCTTGGTTGCCAATTGCTAACATTTTAATTCCTTCTGCTATTTCTCCCACCTAATATTCCTCAATAATATACTAAAATACTTGTGTTTATTCCTTTAGATGTTACCTATTGCTGTCCCACTGTAACAGATGGAGATTAACTCTTCTTTATTACTTTTTACCCAATTTCACGTCCCCATACTCCTGTGTATTGAGAGTTTCCTTAGAATTTTGGCTCAACAAATAGGAGCTGATGACATTGTGGCTGAAGAAGAGGTGGAATATTTTGCCTACCCCACCCCAGTAATATTCGCATAGCTCCATTTTCCCACTGGAGACCGACCCCTGGAGGCTGCCGCCCTCCAACTTCAGAGGGCAGGGCAACAGCACACCCAGGCCACAGCTGCCGCGGGGTCCCGTCTCTCCATCAGCCTGGGTGTTCTGTGACCTTCCCCCGTGTTGGAAGAGTTCCAGATCTCACTCTTTGTTGTAATAACCTATATTTGGCGAGTGCATCCCAGCAGCATCTTACAGAGACAGGGCTCACGACAGGTAAACGCTGTGCGCTTGAATGTACGCAATTGCCTCTCTTCTGCCCTAACACTCGGCTCCTGATCTGTCTGGGTAGAGAATCCCGGGGCGGGCATCGCTCCTTCTGGGACTTGAGTTAATTGTCCCACTAACTTCTGCCCTTCAGTGCTGCCATCACCAAATCCACTGCCATTCTGCCTCCCCATATCTGTGTTTTCTCTCTGAGAGTTTTCAAAGTTTTGATATTACGGACCTTAGAAAGGGTCACTCCCCTGACCTCTTCAGTCCAGAGACCTGAGTCCCTCAGCTCTGGGAGAAGTCCTCGTGTTACGTCTCAGTAAAGCCCTCAACCCTCCATTTTCCCGCTGGAGACCAGTGCTGGAGGGCGGCAGCTATGTGAGTATTACTGGGGTGGGGTGAGGCAATAATATCTCAGGAACTACCTCATCCCCGTTTTCTTGTCTCAGTGTTCATGGAACTGAATCATCTGGATAGACAATTGTTTTGATCTTTTCTTCTCATTTCTTACTCTTTTAACTCTAGCTTCTGGGAGATTTTCTTCTCCGTGTCTTCTGACCTGCCTGTGGACTCCAAGTTCAGCTGCTGTACATTCAGTTGCCAAGAACTCTTTCCTGTGCCGTTTCTCCCTTTTGTTCCTGAATTTATTGATGTGAAAAATTAGCATATTTTCTGAGGCTATGAATTAAAAAAACCACATTTCGTTCTTTTTTGGAAATTTTTTCTGCTCCCTGCCCACCTCTGTTACGTAATTTTGAAATGTTTATTCACTTAGTGTCCATGCAACAATGGTTTTCAAAAGTCAAGTGGTGTTTTTCCACCCGATTAGAATTAAGAAAAGCTGATTAGCATCTTTGGGGGTTAGATTGGAGTTTGTCAAGCAGAAGATGTTACCGTGACTGACTAAGCAATGAGCTAACTTTTACATGGAAGTCCCCAGCTGGGAGGAATGTTCTCTGGAGCCCTGTCATTTTCCCAAGGTGGAATCCCCAAACTTCCTGGGGAAGAGAGGCTAGTGTCTAGGACAGAGCCTGGGGAAGGAGGCTGGAGGGGCGCCCTGCTGTCCAAGGTGTCCCTTGGTGCTGTCCACCTGTCCCTGTGGGGCCGCCTTCCACCCAGTGCTTGGTCCCACCCCCACTGCATCTGCTGTCCCTGTGACCTGACCTCCTTTGATTCCCCTGGGAATCAAGCTCTCCTTCTTTGTGTTATTGGGGCGGCTTTTGCCCAGCCGAAGGGGCTGAGTGAGGGGATCCTACTTTGCCTTCTCAGACTTTCGACCTTCCTGAGTCTGACTCGTGTCCTCACCTTGTATCCACCTCTTCTCGGCCCCTGTCTCTCTCGTCCCTGAGCTCTGCTCAGCAGCTCCCGGCACCTCTGCCTCTGTCTCTCAACATCCACCCCTCCAGCTAGCTGCAGTCCCATTCCTCAGTCCACCGAATTGTCCTGCGTCCTTCCACCCACTTTCTATCGTCCATGCGCGTTGACATCTTTGTCTTCGTCTCTGTTCTCTCCTCTCTCATTCTTCCTCGTTGGATTTTAACCTTTTGTTTCCTTTATTGTTGTATTGACAGATTTCCAGAAGTGAGAAGAAATAAGCATGTGCTAAATCCAGGTTTAATTTAATATTGTGTGTGTGTGTGTGTGTGTGTGTGCACGGGTGCACACACATGTAGTTTTTCACCTCTTCCAAAAAGTTAGAATGAAGTAGAGAAATGCAACGGGGCTAATCTGAGAACTCAGAGGCAGCGTGACTCTGGCCAGAGAATTCATTTGGGAGGTGGGCGGCCTGGCATTACCAAGGGAGCTAGCAAAGGTTATTAAAGTCGTGAATATAGGAGTATAAGCTGACTGTGCTGCTGAGGTTCACCCAGGACCCATTCTGCTCTCCCCAGGGTGCAGCTCCCGCTGGCTGACAGGCACATCGCTCCCCTTTCATGTCGCCCGGCAGGTGCAGAGTTGGAGCTGACGCTGGGATCTGAGGTTGATCGTGGTTTTCAATTGTAATTATTTTTGTTCTTACTTTGTTTCTTTCCCATTTAAATTTGCCCTTTATTTATCTTTACTATTTTCAGCTTCATTCT
The DNA here is from genome assembly GCA_963573935.1 of Arctocebus calabarensis. NCBI lineage: Eukaryota > Metazoa > Chordata > Mammalia > Primates > Lorisidae > Arctocebus > Arctocebus calabarensis. The sequence goes on along the minus strand of CAUYON010155230.1, from coordinate 5,491 downwards.
CTTGTTTAAGTAGATAATCTACAATCCTGTGTTAGAGGAATGTCTGTTTCAGAAGACTTTATGCACCTCAAATTTTGCCAAAACTGGTGTGTGAGCTTTGTGCACGTGGCTGTTGAAATGTAAATCAGGAGTGTCCCTGTCCCTGGGGCAGAGGTGTCAGCAAGATCCCCAGACTTGCAGCTGTGGGGATGCTCCCCAGTACTCGTGAATCGTTTGTCTGGGGGAGGGGAGAGGATGTGAGCTGGGAGGTCATTTATACCACACAGTTGATCAGGGAGGTTTTTCTGTGCTAGAGAAGATCCTTGGATGTCACAGGGCCCCATGGATCTGTGGCGGTTCAGTAAGGGCCCAGACTCACCTACTGAGACCTTCTTCTTGCATCTGTCCTCCCAGACAAGAGTGTCACTTGGCCCTATCTCTGCTTTATTCTCTGTTCACTTTCAACTTGGATTTCCAAACAAAATTGCCCCAGGGTCCCCATCCCTTACCCGTCCCCATCCCCACCCGGCGGCTAGCATCCCTGAGCACAGGGCGCTGACCACGTGGCTGAACCTGTTCTCAGCACGGAGGCCTGGCCTCCCGGTGTGGCCGCCTGGGTCTCTTTCTCTCTCATGTCCTCCTCATACTTTGCCTCATCAGACTTTCAACCTTCCTGAGTCTGACACACGTCCTCACCTTGTTTCCACCTCCTATTTCTTCCTCCAGGAATAAGACATTGAACGTTCTAGCTCATATGGATGATTTTTCAAAAAGTTCCAGAAAAGCCGATAAATGCCCGTGAAATTATCTCCACAATCCTGTTTGGCACCTCATCGTCTTGTTGGACTTAATGCGGCCCTTCCTCTGGATTGTCACATTGGTTTGACAGCCTTGTTGATGTACAATTTACATGCCACAAAATCCACCCTTTGAAAGGGTGCAATTAAGTGTTTTTTAGTATATTCCTAGGATTGTGCAGCCATCACCTCCATCTAATTTTAGAACATTTTTATTATCCAAAAAAGTAACCCTGTACCCATTAGCAGTCAGTTCCACTTCATCCTTCCCCAGCCCTCACCACCTGTGATCTACTTTCTGTCTCTGGATTTGCCTTCCTGGCTGTGCTGCATAAATGGAATCAGGCTGTTTGTGCTTCTGTGAATGGCTCCTTCAGGTAGGTTAACATTTCTAGGTGCGTCCACATGGCGGTATCTGAATTTCATTCCTTTCAATACCCAGTAATATTCTGTTGTCAGACCCATCAAACTTGGCTTACCTATTCCCGGGTTGCTTGACATTTGGGTGGTTTCCACTTTGCACCCATTTGAGTAAGGGTCTTGTAAATGGCCATGTTAATTCTTTATGTGGCAATAACCATGAGATTTACAGTGGTTTTAATTAGCCTTTTTGTACTTCTTAATGAAACCGGATATTTTATTCCTCAGAAAAGGGACATCTGAACTTCTAAACATAAATTGTCTTTGAAAATATTGGCGCTTGCTCTTCCTAGCATAAAACACTTAGTTTAAAATAAGTGATTTCAAGATAGTTGGTTTTACTCCAATAAAGAGCTGTCATCCTGTAACTCTTCTTGGTCAGCTTATTTATTTTGTTGTTGCTGTTATTACATTTCTTCTCCTAACTGCATCCCCAGAACGATGCATTCTGCAGTCATGTGACAGAGAACTGTTTCTAAGCTGGGATCTAACACCCTCCTCTCTCTTTTAACTTAGTTCACATGGACAGAGTTATTAAACCCTTCCAGACTGACACTTCCTTTCATTCCAAGTTTTATATCTGTCAATCAAAGGAGCTCTGCTGAGCAGCTCCTCTGGGCAAAGCCCTGCTGGGTGCCACGTCCCAGTCCCTGCCCACCTGCACCTGGGGAGCTGCCGTGAGCTCAGGAAGGTAGGGCTGCGGCTGTTCACCTTGGAGGGGACATGCCTGGATCTTACCATGCGAGACGTTCTTGTCTTGAATTAAGATCTTTAAGATCTAGAGCTGTGGGCGGCACCTGTGGCTCAGTGAGTAAGGCACTGGCCTCATATACTGAGAGTGGCAGGTTCGAACCCAGCCCTGGCCAAACTGCAACAAAAAAATAGCCAGGCATTGTGGCGGGCGCCTGTAGTCCCAGCTACTCGGAAGGCTGAGGCAAGAGTATCGCCTAAGCCCAAGAGCTGGAGGTTGCTGTGAGCTGTGACGCCATGTCCCTCTACTGAGGGCACAAAGTGGGACTCTGTCTCTAAAAAAAAAAAAAAAAGATCTAGAGCTGAATGAGTGGAATCTGAGCTCAGGGCCGCAGGGAGCATTCTGACATTATGAGAGGTGAAAGTGAAAGGAAGAAAGATGGGCAGACAGCAGGGAGTTCAGTAACTCGAGGTGTGGACCACAGAAATTGCCATTGTCTGCTGAACTTGGAGGATACTCCACAGACCTGGGGTGCCCTCCTTGGTTTGCCAAAGCCCAAACCCCAATGCTGGATGTGCATGTATAAAAATGTCCCAGGCTTCCAGGTTATGTTGAGAGACTTTTCTCTTGAGATTGGGAATTACTTAGCAGTGAGCCTGTTAAGATGAGTTGTCTGCCACTTTTTACAAGCCATGGCTTACTCCACCAGGCTAGAGGTCAAGGATGAGGCTTTATTTGAAAAACAGGAATTATTTTGGCAGTAAGTCTCTGTTGTACATAGCACACGATTTCATGGAGGACACAGGACCTGTCCCTGGAGACACCACACTGCACAAGGCACAGGGCCTGTCCCCAGAGACACCAGGCTGCACAGGGCACGTACCTAGAGACACTAGGCTGCACAGGGCACGTACCTGGAGACACTAGGCTGCACAGGGCACAGGTTCGATCCCCGAGACACCAGGCTGCACGTGGACAGCACAGACGGTCAGCACTGCAGGTGCTTGGAGCGGGAGTGGGCCATCTGGAACCGCAGTGTGAGCCCTGGGGCGAGAGGCAGGCTCTGCAGACCTGCTCTTGCAAATGAGGACCCCGTGTTCTGTAGGATCCTAGTTCCTCTTCTACATCTTCCGTCTCTCGTTCAGTTCATTCAGTCATTTACTTTACAGGCAACTCTGTGGTGCCCTCAGGGTTTTCCTGGCACTGCACCAACCCTAGTGACCCTTGACCTCCTCAGGGCTCTCACAGACTGAGGACAGGATCAGCTATGTCCCCATTTTCCCTGTTTACTTTGCTGTCACAGACGCCACCACACGTTTCTATGCGTTCACAAGGAGAGGACCACCTCTTAGCTCCCCCAGAGGGGAAGAGAAAAGCTAGAGGATATTCCACAGGCACACCCCGCCGCTATCCACTGCAAATGCAGTGAAATGGTTTCAGGTCTCCTGATAAGGGGAAGGGCCCATACTTCTCAGCCTTGCTGCTTCCCCTGCAAACAGCCAGACACATCTGAGACTTGTCTGTCCCTCCCCTCTGACTTGGAGCACCAGGACAGGTTTTGACCCAGTGATTTAAAATATTAAAAGGTTGTGGTCCCTGGAGACATGTGGTTCCTTGGGAAGCCGGTGGTATTTCCCAGATCTGTGCACACAGGGCTGGCTGGTAAGTGCACAGGTACAAAGATATGTAAGAACTCTTTTCTACCCATATGTCCCCAAAATTGTGAAAAATGAACAATTGAGAGTAAGTGACATCTGTTTCCCTTTGAAGACAGCTTTGCCCACTCCCACCCTGACCGGTACAGTTGGTAAGTATCTTCTCACATCCTGCCCTCTCTGGGCACTTGGGGCACAGAGCAAAGAAGCAGAGACTCTTTATTCGGGAGTTTGCAGTCTAAGCCTATCAGTGCCCATGTGTGGATTTTGGCGGAAAAAAATCTTCCAATGCACCCCTGAGCCTGTGTACAGTGTGGAACCAGAATTCAGGAGACCAACGTCTGGGGCCTGCCCTACCTGCCCAAGTTCATCTTGATCTCAGGCCCCTGTTGGTGTCGATGAGGAATGGAAACCTCACAGAGGTGCAAAGAGACCAGCAGAGAGAAAAAAAGCATGTGGAGAGGGGAGGTGGGCAGACAGAACTAAACACCTAAAAGGAAACCACCCTAGACTTCAGAGCTAAGCTGCACAACCAAGTTGGCTGGCATCTCAGCAGGCAGCATTTTCTAGGAGGCCACTCAAATTAGTGCCAAACTTCTGCATAAATACGGGACTGTAGGTGCCGGGTGAGTTTTGAGCAAGGCCTTATTCAGAATTTGTTGCGCTGACACTGCCACTTCTAAAAGCAAGCTTCCTGCTAAGGTCATGCGTCTGCCAAGGCAGTGATTGTTGGGATATGCTTTCTTAATTTAGGCCAGATCTGAGATTTCAGGAGCTAAACTCTGTTTAAGCATTTTACAGTTTCTAAAAGTAAGTGTCCTGTGGGACAACCTCCCCAAGCTACTCAAGCTTGGGGATTCCCGGGACAGCTCTCTGCTTTGCTTGGAATCCACTGTTTCCCAGTAAATGCAACTCCGGGGGCTGGGACCCTCACAGGGTCTGGTAGCCGTTCTTAGAGGCATATGAAGCGTCATCCTCAGGCCTTACAACATTAGCTGTGTGGACTGGGAAGAAGAATCTAAATTTCTCAGTCAATTCAGTAACATTGTTCATTTTAGTTGATTCTCAGTGGATTTATTGCCCTATAAGCTGATCAACACAAAGTTTTTTGAATCCTTACAAAATTGTCTGCAAGGTAGTTATTATCCTCCTTATTTTCAGAAGAGTAAACTGAGACCCAGCTGGAATTAAGTGTGTGGCTCAGTGCCGGAAGACTGAGGCCCTTGCACCACCAGAGGCTGAGCAGCCCCTCGCTCTCCCCGCCCCTGCTCTCCCGGCACTTCCCTCTCCCGGCCCCTCCCTCTCCCGGCTCCTCCCTCTCCCGACTTCTCCTTCTCCCGGCCCCTCCCTCTCCCGGCCCCGCCCTCTCCCGACTCCTCCTTCTCCCTGCCTCTCCCTCTCCCAGCTCTCCCTCTCCCGACTCCTCCTCCTCCCTGCCTCTCCCTCTCCCGGCACCTCCCTCTCCTGGCCCCACCCTCTCCCGACTCCTCCTTCTCCCTGCCCCTCCCTCTCCCAACTCCTCCCTCTCCCGGCCCTTCCCTCTCCCAGCTCCTTCCTCTCCCGACTCCTCCTCCTGGCCCCTCCCTCTCCCGGCTCCTCCCTCTCCCAGCACCTCCCTCTTCCGGCTCCTCCCTCTCCCGACTCCTCCTCCTCCCCGCCTCTCCCTCTCCAGGTTCCTCCCTCTCCCGACCCCGCCCTCTCCCGACTCCTCCTTCTCCCTGCCCCTCCCTCTCCAGGTCCCTCCCTCTTCCGGTTCCTCCCTCTCCTGACTCCTCCTTCTCCCTGCCTCTCCCTCTCCCGGCTCCTCCCTCTCCCGGCACCTCCCTCTCCCGGCTCCTCCCTCTCCCAGCTCCTTCCTCTCCCGACTCCTCCTCCTGGCCCCTCCCTCTCCCGGCTCCTCCCTCTCCCAGCACCTCCCTCTTCCGGCTCCTCCCTCTCCCGACTCCTCC
>CAUYON010155227.1:0-11643 GCA_963573935.1 Arctocebus calabarensis | reverse complement strand
AACATAGCCTTCATGGCATTTTCTTAGTTATTGTATGAAGACATTTGTATTCTGCATTTAGTAAGTTTTGCCTGTACCCATCTATGCTTTGCCAATTGTTAGTTCTTGAAAAAAATAATTCCCTCTTGGCATACTTTTCTATAAAATACTGGAATCAGTTCTTTCAGACTGTGATAGGTAACATGGTAGGGAGAACTCTAAAATGGTCTCAAGATTCTCCAACCTCTAGTACTATGGCTTATATTATCCCCTCCCCTGAGTATGAGTGAAGCTTGTGTTTTGCTTCTAACAAATTGAACATAGAAAAGATAATGGTAAGTTAGTTCCTTGATCAGGTAACGTTATATGCCAAAGGTGATCGGAAGTTAGTTTCACGATGACATTGCATTATATAAGAACCTGTCTCAGGTTAGAGAGAAGGATTGTCTGGCTTGCCTTGAAGACACAGACAGCCATGATGGATACAGCCATGGGTCAGGTGATTATGGGTACCAGGAAGATGAACAACTGAGGACCTCAGGTACAAACAAAAGGAAATTAATTCTGCCAGCAGCCTCAATGATCTTGAAGCAGACACTTCCCATATCACTACTAGTTTGCTGGCCTGGCTAACACCTTGATTGCAGCCTGGAGAGGTGGATACAGAAAATCTGGCTAAGCCATGCCCAGATTTTTGACCACAGAGATTGTGTGATAATAAATGTGGGTTGTTCTAGGCCATTGCATTTGCAGTAATTGTCTATTCAGCAATAGAATACTAACCTGGACAGCATTTCACAAGGTAAATTTGGGCATAGACACGATGGTTTCCTGCTGCTCTCAGTGTCCTGGGATGCCAAGAGTTTTCTGCTGTGGGGAATGTCGCGGAACTGGGTACATTACACGTCCTTCTATCATGGTGTGATTCTGACATTGAGCTCTCCAGACAAGGAGAGTAGCTAGCTTCTCATTAAAAGAAGAGCTAAAACAGACATCATGACATGAAGCTCTCTGTAGAGTTTTTTAGGGCCATATGAAGTCATACCATGTTTGTCACGGACACTCCCAGATAAAGAGCACAGGGATGTTTATACTAACTTGGCACCTCTGGAAACACGTCTGGAGAAAGCAAGATGTAGGATTTATCAGAATAGAAGGTTGTCAAAGTAATACTGTGTTTCTCATAAGAAGGAGTCGTGAACATTGAATCAAATGTGTCAAACATCTGACATCTTGACATTAAATCTCTTCAAATGACGTATCATTGCCCACAATTCTCTAAAATATTCATTGATTTAATGAAAACGATAAAACTTATAGTGAGATAAAAGAAAATTACACACACACATTTAATATTGGTTTTGTGTAAATTTAGGACTCATCCCAAGGCCCAGGATAAGTGAGGGTGGTGTACCCCATCACTGGTGGGAGAAAGTCTAGTGATTGGATGCACCCCTGGTTGTTGGAGAGGGAAGACAGAGCTGTGTTTCAGAGCAGCGCTGCTAGAGCCCGTGCTGCAGGTATCAGCGCTCCATTGGTGTCAGGAGCACGTGAGGGTGTGGTGCTAACCCCTGCACTTCATGCTCCCCTGACCAAGTCCCCTGCAACACGTGATTGTCAACATCGCCAGGACCCGCTGTAACAGCTATGCTGCTTAAAGTCACAGATGCTAATATGCTATTGAACTCTCAGACATCCTGAATAGGGAAGGTGTTAGTACTACCTATCTCCCTGAACACACGGCTTATGGGAACTGTGAAACGCACAGGCTGCTGACATGCCCTTGCCATGAATATACCAGCGGTTGCTGCTTCTCCTTATCACCTGTCTCCTCCTGTTGAGACAAAATGGCTATCAAAGGCTTACAGCCCTCATCATGCTCACTTTCACCCTGGGTCTGCGGTGACTTTGTGACACTCCGGGAGACGCTCTGCAGCTCCAGACTGTCTTCTGTGCTGCCCTGTTTTTGCCCAACTCCTACCTGTTAACACTTGCTATCAAAGGGAGATGTTCAGTTCTGTGGCCGTATATCCTGGTGCACATTCTACCTGCCTGTCCACCAAAGGCATCGGGATAGAAGAGGAGTCGGTGGGCTGGGCTCTCAGATAAAGACAGTGGAGCTTATGTTGAAATTGTCTGATTAACGGATGGAATTTAGAACTAGATGCTTGATTTCTAGGACTGGCTTAGTTATGTACAGGCTATGTAACCTTGGGTATACCGCAGATGCCCGCATTCTAACTGATAGTTTATAACATGTTATAGGGTTATTGAGCCAATTAAATGAGATAATTTATGTAAAGTGCTCATAATAGTATCATCAAAACTGCATATTAAGTTTTACCATATTAATTTTTACTGTTCGCTTGTTCCTGTGATCTTGAGCAAGATATGTTTTCTGAACATCTGCCTTTCCTGTGTCAAGAATCTGGGAAGTTCAAATAGACTGCAGACTACCCTGAGGGGGCTCGTTTATACCTCTGATTATTCATTAGAATAATTTGGGGAGCTTTTTAAAACATAACAGCTAAAGTATTATTTAAAAACATTACATTTATAACACTATTTGAAGAAAATAGTCAATCTACAGCTACTAAGGATAATAAAATATAGGTAAACAGATTCTTAATGGGGTAAGGATTGAGGTGACCTTTATTTATGATAAATACTGCTTCTTGCTTCTAAATACAAAAATCTCAAGCTAGAAAAGTGAGCCTGCCTATACGAAACCTTCGTGATGACATGTTTCATATCTCAGGTAAAACCTGGGGAAAGTCTCTTTAGGGTAAGATACAAGAAAAGTGTAACAAAGTCAAAGTAACAGATGTTCATAAAGTCCCTTCAGTAGAAGGGGCGATCCGAATAGTGCTAGTTTAGCTTGGCATTCTTCTAACAGGGGACCAGACAGGCATTCGTTTGAAAGTCTGTATGTCTTTGGCAGAAGGCATAACTAGGGCATTCATCACACAAAGCAGATGAAACTGTTTTCATTCTTTGAACAAGTTGCCTCTAGGCTCATTTAATTTTTACTTTATTTTTTATTGTTGAGGATTCACTGAGGATACACACAACCATCTCTTATCGTAATTTTACATGTTCAGAGCATTTCTTCGTGACTCATGGAATATTGCCTTGTCAAGCGCCCTCCTCCTTCCCATAGGTCAAGTGGCCCAGAACCGGTAGTTCTAGCTGAAGTTAGGACTTGCACATTTGACACAGCTTCTTTGCTGACCCTAGAGCAGCTTAGACCTAAAGGCACCGCTTTAGAGATGTGCTAGAAGGGAGATTCCTGTAAAAGAGCTGTTTGTCTCTGGAGACGGTAAGTAGCAGATGTGAGTGCTGAGAGTGTGAGAACTGGGGAATGGCTCATGGGTCAAAACTAACGGCTGCAGAGAAGGACCTGGAAGGGAAGAAGGCTGGTAATGGAACAAGAGCTGGGGTGCTATCCCTCTGCTACAGTGCTTCACTCTGGGTGGTCCTAGGACCTAGAAATCTGGATGTTTATTATTTAACTGAGTTAGCCAGGCCTAGCCCCTCCCTTTAGTTCCTGCCAAGTTGGGACAGTCTCTCGACCCTCTCCTGCTACTCCAGCCCTGGAAGTCAGTCTCATGAGCATCCCCTGCACTGACTCCCCAGTTCCCGTACTGCCTGCTGGCAGCCTGAAGCGTCCTTGATTTCCCAGGGTCCTGGGTTTTAAGAAACCTAAAGATCCAGGCGTAAGTTTTCTTGAGAATACCGTGAGCAGCTGTGTGGTAGTCATGCTCTGGTTCCTTCCTGTAGGCTCCTTCCTGGTACCTTCCAAAGTCTCACTTTGAGTTTGTTGTTTATAATAAACCCTTAAACTTAAGGACGGCGCACTGACCCTGCTGCTTCTAGGTTTAAGGACTGACCACCACAGCTGCTTAAACAAGGCAAACCAGTGGCGAGGGAAAATACCACAGTCAGAGGAACTCCAAAGTGAAGGGCGGAAGTGGCCGGCAGCAGAGCCAAGGGTCTTTTTTTTTTCCTCTCACTATCTAAAATATTGCTTCACACTTAGAAGTCAAATCTCGGTTTAAATCTCCAACATCTCTTTATTTCTTCACTCTTAGCTACTAGTCTCACTTTGCATTTAAATAAGAAAATAGAGTGCCTCATCTTTTATTGGGAGAATGCTCTATCTTTTCACTGTAAGAATCTGCAACCATTTACTCTGCCATCCCTCATGTTGAGAGAGACAAACTCCCCCTGCCAACTGTCTTACTTAACACTCTCGGTCTACCCTACTTTCTACACAAGGACATCTCTCTTGCAATTGATCTCTTTCTTCCTGCTTTTTGAGATTTCTCTCTATTGACTGTGTCATTTTCTATAGAAGAAAAAAAATTGAGTAAGTTCCAGTTTTTCAAAAACTGAAATGTAGTGAGATATAACTTACTTATTCTGAGATGCATAGCTCTTAAGGGAGCCATGAGTTGTGACTATTATATTCATCTATACAATCTACGACATGACCAAGATATGAAATTTTTTCATTAAGACAAAAAGTTCCCTAATGTCTTATTGAAATCTGCCTCCCATGCTTAGCTTCAGGCATCTGTAACTATCGATGGTCATGATTTCCCTAGAAAATTACATAAATGAAATCTTACAATCTATCCTCTTTTACCCAGTAAAATATTTTTGAGATACATCTGTGTAATTCTATATATCAGTTCATTAATTTGTATTCCTCAGAAGTGTCCCACCAAAGGAATTTACCATGATTTGATTACCACATTAAAATGTACTAGACTACTCATTTGCCATGGATGTTTTCATTGTTTCTACTTTTTCTAGTTTTCTATACCATAGAAAACTATAGTATAAAGAGTTTTCTATGGTACAGAAAACTATATCATAAAGAGTTATTAATGACTGTGCTGAAATATATTTTTGGTCTACTTGGCTAGTTATAAGTAGAATTTGAGGGATATGTGTTTAGGAAAATATTTAGAAGAAACAGACAAAATTGTTTTCACAAATGGTTATTCTATGTTTCATTACCATCACCAATATAGGAGAGTTTTGGACTGGAGTCAATTTTTCCACTCTAGTTTCTGTTCCATTATTCCATATTTCTATTCTTAAGCCCATTCTTCACTGTCTTGCTTACTACAGCTTTATGGTAAATACTGAGTTCAGGCAGAATAAGGCCACTAAGATTAATATTCCTTTTCAAAATTATTTGGCCATTTAAGTTCATGTTTAATTCCATTAAATTCTAAAACAATATATTAGCTTATGAAAAACACATTCACAAGATGTTGTGAGTGTTTGATAGAGACATATTTATCAACTTGGAGACATTAGCTATGCTTTAAGCGTGTTCTCCCAAAGAAATTCCCAATGCAATAGTATTGGAAGATAGGGAACAATGGGAGGTGTTTAGATCATGTGAGCTCACTCTTATGAATATATTAATGACAATTAAAAAAGGACTGTAAGTTAGATCTCTTGTCTTTCATGCTTACTTCTTTTTCCTTCTATCATGTGACAATGCTGCAAAAAGGCAGTTGCAATATGTGGCCCCTTGATATTGGATTTCTCAGCCTCCAGAACCACACCATAAATTTATGTTTATTATAAATTATCCAGGGTCAAGTATTCTGTTGTAATACCACAAAACAAACTAGCACAAAAATTGCTACCAAAATGTGGCACTGTTTGTATAATATTTGAAAATACGCAAGCAGCTTTGGAGGTAGGTAATGAGTAAAGGCTAGATGAATTTGAAGGAGCAGGCTATGAAAACATCTATATTATCATAGGTGGAGTTTTAAGGGGAATTATGGTGAGGGCTCAGGATAAGGTAAGAACTGTAGGGGTTGCCTGTGCAGGCCCTTGGCCTCCCTATGTAACAGAAATTAATAAAAAGTCAAACTGGAGTCACAGGACTTTTGTTTTGGCTTAGTTCCAACAAAGGGACACAGCCCAAAGGGGAATTTGGAGAAAGTTTTAAAGCTGTTTATGGAGAAAAAAGGTGACATCTTAGCATGCAGGGGTGGAGATTTTCTTGCAATTTTGTAGTTTTTGCATGCTTCTTCATGCATTAGTATGTTAGATCGCTACCTGTGGGCATGATTTTTAGCAATAAAATAAAATTATAATAGAAATATACAAAAATATTGATCTCAAATATCTGAGGGACCAAGTACACAGCAAAATAGTACAAAGTAGAATATAACAATGTGCAGGAGAGGTAGAAGTTCAGAACTTCCCACAAGTTCAGAGGTAGTGGTTTACTTCCAGGTAAGGAAGGTTTTTGGAGAGAAAGAAATTTTGTGCAGCAATTTTTAAAATGGATAGGTTGTTGACCAAATGAGTAAATGTGCAAAATCGGGGCAATTTTAGAACACATAGGGAAATTCTTTTAGTAAGAATAAGTTTTATGAGACTAGGAATAGTACTGAAGATCAACAATGGAATTTTGGAAAGAAGGGGAAATGTAACATTTGATCTATGTGCTCTTACCTAGGCAATTTTCAGGGGGTGGGGGGGACTCTCACAAATGTAATCATGTTTTATTTTTTACCTTATCTGCAGTTAAACTTCATTCGGAGAGGATAATACGTGAATCCAAGGTTGCATTATAATAATATCATCATTCACAAGGCTCATCAATATGTTAGTAGACCAGTGGTCGCCACACATATTTATTACAATCACCTGGGGATCTTGTTAAACCTCTAACTCTCAGGCTAGACTGCACTAGACCAATTAAGCCATAATCATTGGAGGTGGATCCAGGGATAAGTAGTTTTTAAAGCTCCCCAAGTGATTACAATATGCAACCAAGTTTGGGAACAAGTGTACCATGATTTCCTTAGAGCCTCACAAAACCAAGGATGTAATTTTGACCATTATTCACATATTACGGATGAGGAAACAGATGCTTTGATTATGTGAGGCGACTAAAGCCTCACAGTAAAAAGAGTGGAACCACATCTTAAATATAGCATTTTATCTCCAGGATGGCTTCAGGGTCTTGCTGTGGTCACAAAGCGGGGTCTTCATTTCTCTACAGAGTAAGAAATCTTTAGCTCTCTTTTCACGTCATTCACAGGGATGCCGAAGCGTATGCAGCACAAGAAAATGCTCTTGCTGAATAGATTTATTTCTCAAATACTAACGTGGCTGCTCAAGCATGAATGTTACTGCTTTTTCAATCATTTATTTCAATCTAGCAGTTTCCTGACACTCATTTCCATTGTTTCAGGAGTTTTCTTGCCAGAAATGTTTTTGTTAGAGAATACTTAGGGACTCTTCTCTCAAACATGAGCTCAAAATTCTAACTAGTTCTAATTAAAATGGTATCATTAGTTATTGCCAAGTGCCAATGAATTCAGGGAGTGCCTCAAGGTAGGCATTCATGGTCTCTGTCACATGGAAGGCACTTGGTAAGTGTCATAGTTAATATTTATTTTTACTATTTTATACACTATCTTACATGAGTATATATTATTATTATTATTACTATTTTTTGCAGTGTTTGGCTGGGGCTGCCTTTGAACCCACCACCTCCGGCCTACTCCTTTGGGCCACAGGTGCCGCCCAAGTACATATTATTTTTATCTCCCTTTTATTCTTTTTGCCATTCTTCTCGGGAAAATGTAAGCAGGGGAAGTAATAGGAATAAACATTAACCCAATTTTCATTATTTTAAAATATATTCCATCCATGTGAGTTGCTTTCCCGAACTAAAATTTGCATATGGGCCACTGGACAAATGTATTCACCTGATTCAGAGCACAGTCCCAAAATCTGAACATGGTACTGAAATAGCAAATGCTGACTTTTAGTGACAAAATGCCCTCAGTTCTTGGAAAAGGCTCTGTAGGAAGTAAACAAGTCTGTGTCTAAGGGGTGTTTTCACTGAAAACTTTGTAAAAATCAAAGTTGAAGTTGTTAGTATACATTAGGGTCTGATGTGAGATTTCAGGTAGGTCAGTTTGAATCTTTGGGCTCTACTTTGTACACCACAGTAATATTGTAAGTGTGTCTCTGTAATGGGTAGTGGCCTATCTGAGCATTTAATTTCTTAAAGACTTTCAATTATTAATGGTATATGATAGCTGTATGTTTTCATAGGGACATATGATGTTATGATACAGGCCTATAATATGAATTAATCAAAGCAAGGTGATTGGGTATCTATCACCTAAGGCATTTATCATTTTTTTGTATCAGTAACATTCCAATTCCACTCTTATAGTTGTTTTAAAATATATCCTAACTTATTGTTAATGTTGTTTATTCGATGTAACCATACAACTGTATTTTTGCAAGTCATACAGACAAAATGAGCATATCTAACTTACAGTTGTTTGGGATAATGGAAATAGAGTCTGAAAAATAACATGCACCACATTCCCCAAAGATTATGTCAGATGAGAAAGCTTCATAACATCTTTATTATTGTATGAATAGAAGCAAAGTCAGCAGTAGACACTCACAGCTAATACAATTAGTCAGGTGGCATGTGTCAGTACTAAGGGGAACAACTAGGAGAAGTCAGATGTTAAGATCAGTTTACACAAAGCAGGCGATGTGATCATTGCAGAACTATATGTGATACACCTTCAGGGAATAACCAAATGTGGCTAGTGGAAATAACAGAGAAATGATTCAACTAAATATAAAATTAGCTCTTTTTGTGAAAGATCCAGAAATATAAAGAACCACTTATGGAGATAGTAAATTGTATACTAAGTAAATACAACATTTACTCACGCTCAGGGACTATGGGGCTGAGGATTACAGAATTTCAGCATTCCCTTTCAAATTCAGCATTCAAAGACCTTGAGAGAACTATGTGAAAGCAACCTGTAGGGGTCCACATGACATTTTAGTGAATAAATGGCAGAAGAGAGGCTTTTTGATTTCCAGAGACGAAGACATGGAGGGAAAGTCTTGAAATTAAATAAAGTTAGATTTAAAAAAAAAAAAAAGTTAGATTTAAATCCTGACTTTGCTTGCTTTTTGTACAATGACAAAATATTCTGGGCTGATGTGCTTAATGGACCCCAATACTCTTAAACTTTAACAAGGACACTACATATTTGACATCAGTTTTTTATTCCACACATTGAGAAACACAAATGTTAATATCTTTTGTATTAATTGAAGTGAGACATTTAATAAATGTTACATTGATGGTGGTCAACCTATCCTTAATGTTCTCATCAGTAATGTATCAAAAAGTTGCTCTGCCATTTTAATATTCTGTATTTCTGGATTTTCAAAGGCTAAAGCTTGCCTCAAAGACTAGGGTTATTCTGAGATATATTCTTGGGTTCATTTCACAAGCTGAATATAGCCTTTTGCAGTCAGGTGGGTCCATTTAGGAAATAATCTTTGGAATCTTTTGTAGTTTTTTTTTTTATAAATAGACTTGGAAGATTTGAAATGGATCATGGAGAGCTTAGGGGTATATCGAATTGTCAGTCTTGGTATGTTTAAATTACTGTAAAATGACTAGTTATTTTCGACAGCTTTTCTTAAGGGATAATATTGAAGTCACACGGAGAAAGCAAAGGACATACCTGTTCTGTCTTGTTTTCCTGCAGCATAAAATTGTGCCTCATCTCGTTTAATAGCATAACAAAAATAAGAATTTGTGCATTTTAATTCACTTAGGGATTAAGACATAATGATCAAGGTAAATGTGTTTTTTAATGTCTTCAACTCCTAAATGTAATAAATAGTCATTTTTTTCTTAATGAGCTGAGGGGATGGAAAATTAACACGGCAAGCACCGGGCTTCCTTGTGCAGCTTCTTCCTGTAACACTCAGGTGCACGCACATCCCTTATCAGGTAAAGCAACTTGACAGCATGTCATTGTCTGGGGACAAGGAGCAAAGGAAATGTCTAAAAACCAAACCCTGGAGCCAAAGAGAGACAACCATGTCAGTGTTTTCAAATTAAAAGTGATACTTTTCAGGAAACTTCATTGTCCTTATTCCCAGGAGTGAGCTTGTGTGTGACATTTGTAGGCTTTCACAAGTTTTTGACATAAGCTTGATTAATATTTTTGCTAGGTTCCTTGTGGATGGCTGTAATTTGGACCAGAAAGCACATGTCCAAAAATGTCACCCTGGCCATGCTACATTGCACACTCTGCAGAGACCGGCTTCGTGCAAAGCCTTCTTATTATGGCATTTTTAAAAAAGAGCAATGGTGCCTCTAGATATTGTAGACCAGATGAACAGTTTTCGCATACTTCAGACCAGGCGTCTCCCTTTTTTGTTAGCTAGCTTACAAAACCTGGCTTAACAATATGTGATAATGTGATGCTAATTTAGTTTTCTTGCCATAAACCTTACAGACATCTAAAGAACGACTGGGGTCAATTTGTTAATTTTGGAGACTACGAAGAGAAGTTATGCTAGCCCAGGTCTCCAAATCGATAGGGAGATAATGATATCCATAATTCTGTCACCTATACCAAGAAAAATATCAGCTCTTTCCTCTGAGATCTTCATATTATTCAGTTTATATTTACCTTTTAAGCTATATCATAGACTAATCTCCATGTTCATTACTTTCATAGGACTTATTTTATGCAATCCAATTGTAAGAAATTTGAAGAACAAGACTAAAAATCTTTCTATTAAGCACCTCTCAAAATACATTTCAGCAGGCCTTACTAAGATTTGTCCAGTAAAAGTCTGTCATATTAAAGAGAAATGGGACTTTATATTCCAACAAATTAGACATTTTCACTTTATAGGTAAAGATATTAAATTTCAGAGTGAGAGTCTTACTTGCCCAGAGATGTACTTGGTTAGGGAATACCAATTTTGAAAATATTAATTTTTAGTTATACTGCTACTAGCTGTATCAATTGCAGTAATTGGCATTGCCTAGATTAGCATCATTTTTCCGTCTTAGAATCTTTTTCTTCTCTTCTATTATTGAATTTTTGATTTTAATTTTTTTTCAAAACAGGGCTAAGACAGCATTTTTTTAATTGTTTGGGATTCATTGAGGGCATAAAGAATTAGATTACACTGATTGCATTTGTTTGATAAAGTCCCTCTTATCATTGTGTCCCACCCCCAAGAGTGTGCCATACATGTGACGCCCCATTCCTCTCCCTGCCCCCTCATTCCCCTACCTCATCCCTTGGATTAGCTCATCTACTGCCTTCACAGTAGAATAGAGTACATTGGATTCTTCTTTCTCCATTCTTGTGATGCTTTAATAAGAATAATGTGTTCCACCTCCATCCAGGTTAATACAAAAGATATAATCTCCATCATTTTTAGTGGCTGAATAGTACTCCATGGTATACACATACCACAGCTTATTAATGCATTCGTGGGTTGGTGGGCATTTAGGTCATTTCCACAGTTTGTTGATTATAATTTGAGCTGTGATAAAGGGAGGTAAATCAGCGTTTTTTTTTTTTTTAATTTTATTGAATCATAATTTGTACATTGGTGCAATCATAGGGCACGATTCATATACATTCAGAAATGTTTTGATCGTACTGTTACAGATAGCCTTCATGGCAATGTCTTGATATAAAGACATTGATACTCTACA
Organism: Arctocebus calabarensis; assembly: GCA_963573935.1. Classification (NCBI taxonomy): domain Eukaryota; kingdom Metazoa; phylum Chordata; class Mammalia; order Primates; family Lorisidae; genus Arctocebus; species Arctocebus calabarensis. The sequence goes on along the minus strand of CAUYON010155227.1, from coordinate 95 downwards.
TTTAATAAGTTTCACCAGTACCCTGCTAAGATGCACCTTAGGTGTGATCCCACCAATTGCCCTCCCTCCATCCATACTCCCCCCTCCCCTCCCCT
>CAUYON010155226.1:0-13243 GCA_963573935.1 Arctocebus calabarensis | reverse complement strand
TTCTTTTCTTTTATTCTAGAAATTTTTTTTGTTTTTTTTTAAAGACAGAGTCTCACTTTATCGCCCTCGGTAGAGTGCCATGGCGTCACACAGCTCACAGCAACCTCCAACTCCTGGGCTTAGGCGATTCTCTTGCCTCAGTCTCCCGAGTACTGGGACTACAGGTGCCACCACAACACCCAGCTGTTTTTCTGCTTTGCAGTTTGGTATGGGAGAATTTGAACCTGCCCCTTTTGGTATATGGGGCCAGCACCTTACTCACTGAGCCACAGGCGCCGCCCTCAAGATCATTTTTAAAGCAGCAGAGCAGTCAAGAAAAGTTTCACCATCCTTTGCCACACCCCTTTTAATGAAGGGATTTATTCTGTAAAATTTGGATTTAGTCAAAAGGCCACACTTTAGGACCATGAAGGCTACAGGTTTCCCATGAGGCTGCAGGTTCCCTATCCCTGGTGGATATTGTCTATTATTAATCATCCTCATAAAAGTCTCTTATGCCAAACAGAGAAGGAGCTGAGAACCACATTTCTCAGAGTTCCCTTTCCCATGTTTCCTGGTTAAAATTTACTGAGGAAAAACATAAACAATATGCAAAGCAGAGGAGAAGAAGCAGGCATTACCCTTTAGAAGTAGCTGCAGTCAAAGGAATGGTCATGTATGAGGGCTTGAAGGAACTTCCAGAAGAACTTAAGAATCATCTGCATCCATGTTGCATATCTAGATAGATGGTGAGAGTTCTCCAGACATTCTTGGCATTGACAGTAGCTTCAACAAACATTTGTGAGAACTACTGACTTCAGTGCTGCAGTTGTTCTTAGGATTTGCTGTGGTTTGGAGATGAACTTAGAACTACTATTTAAAGACTGAAGGCTGACTTAATTGGCTATGGTTTCCCTAACCTTTGTTTCACTTGTTATTCCTCCAAAAGTTGAATAACTTCTAATACCCTCAAGTAAAACTTTCATATTTTACATATATTGAGTACCTCTGATTTTCTGATCTAACCCTAGTTGATATACACATTATCTTTTTCTTCTTTGTGAGTTCAGTGAAATCTTTAACATGATTTCTAATTTCCAATCTTTCCCTATTTGAAAGAAAAATAAGCATCCTCCAAAAGAGTTCACCCTGTTTTGAACTTGTCCCAATAGAGGGTGTGTTTCTATTCTCTTGTAATAACCTCATTATTTTCCCAAAGATGAGATCAAGATGTTAAACATTTACTTTTCTACATTGAAATGATTTTGCATCTGTGAACTCTAATATTTCCTGAATTCCTGGAACATTTTAGCTCTAAATTTCTGATTTTTTTTTTTTGTTGTTGTTTTTCCTAAATGGGTCGGTCTTCTTGAAGCTTGAGGAGTAGGTTCAATAACCTCCAGGTTATTTTATTTTTTTATTTTTTAGAGACACAGACTTACGTTGTTGCCCTCGGTAGAATGCTGTGGCATCACAGCTCACAGCAACCTCCAGCTCTTGGGCTTAGGCGATTCTCTTGCCTCAGCCTCCGGAGTAGCTGGGACACTAGGTGCCTGCCACAAAGCCGGACTATATTTTGTTGTTGTTGTAGTTTGGCTGGGGCCTTGTTTGAACCTGCCTCCCTAGGTATATGGGGCCGGTGATCTACTCACTGAGCCACAGGTGCTGCTCAATAACCTCCAGGTTATTAACTTGCCTCTTTTAGCATTTGAGATTCCAGAGAGAAGTTTATGAGTTGTATATTTAGTAGCAAAAACAAGTTATTGTCAATATACATATCTAGATAATTTCTCTTCATAAAAGGTTAATTCTGTGTATCTGTTTACCCATGAGCATCTCAGAGAGGGTACTTTTTAATGTGTTTGAAAGGACTGTTTTTAAGAGGTTATCAATCCTAAAATCTTCTTAAGCTCCTGAATACACAATTGACTGAACAAAATTTTATTGAAATGTCCACTTGCCCTCTGATACTCTTAGGTACTTATTATACTTCAAAAGATATGACTGATTAGACCTGAGACAACATATTGCCAGAGGTTTACTTATAGAAGTTCACGTCTGAAGATATTATGAGTCATAAAAAGCTATCCTTAATATTTGAAAAGTTACCTTATGTAAGAATGTGATATTCTGATGCAATTATGAAAACAAATGGAAAGCTAATGGGGTCTCTACCCTGAAATGTAAAATAATGGTACTAAGCCATCCTGTCTCAATCTCCTTGGATATAAAGGGGTAAAGTTTTGCCTTATTGAAACATTAAATGAATGAGTATCAAAAATATGGAAACAGAAACTGGAGTTTTGGATTTGCTGCACCAGGTGGATTCCAGCTGTCAGAACCAATGAAACACCTGCTGGATAATTTCAAATAGGCATGCTATACATTTGTTTTGACCATTGGGGCATCAGTGGCACAGATGACAATCAGCAACTCTCCTGAAAACATAACCAAGTGGCATACCCTATGCATTCTTTATATAAAAATAGAACAAAATGGGAAAATTCAGAATATACAATTTTTTTCAAAGCATGTAGAAATTTCAGACTTCCAATTGTTTCTCATTTGGACTACAAACATCTTAAAAATATTCAGACAACTCTGAACAAATGCAAGAGCATGAGCTTTAGAAGGAAAGTTGAAGGTTAAAAACCATATGTCAAGTGACATGCAAAATAGTTGTTTCCCATAGATGTTCATTTTTCTCCTTCTAAAACCATGCTATTCACCCTTAGGCATTTAGTAGCCTCATGTTCCCTCAGCTACATCTGTGATAATTAATGGTCTGATAGACTCATTCATTCTAAAGAATCATTGAACTGTTGTTCAAACAAAACATGTAGCTAAAGTGCATTACTGGACAAGTAATGGTGATACCTAATAGAATAGATATTACTGAGGCAACTGATATGATACAAGAAGATATTTGGAGTCAAGGGCACACTCCTGTCATCTTTTAAATCATAGTATATTTTACTTCCATGCAGTGCTAATTTATTATTGTTTTATTTGTTTTTACTTAGGTATTCTATTTATCTGGATTCACATTTGGTGTCAGCAACAGATTTAAGCTTTCCAAACAAAAATAAGTGAAAATGGATGAGCATTCAGATGCCCCACATTTACACATCAGGTTCACAAATTGCTAACTCTAATTTCTTTTTGTTTTCTGTATCAAACTCACTACATATGAACCATCCAATGAATGCCAAATTTCTGTCACCAAGCCAATACAAATAAGAAAGTTGTGACCCCTATGAAAGGTCCAAAATAATTTTGGAATGATAAGGACAAAATATCACCAACAGGTATGTAGAAAAATTTCTGGCATCATTAGTCACCAGAGAAACACAAATAAAAATTACAATAACATGTTATTTCCCTCCAGTTAAAATGACTTTTATCCAAAACATTGGCAATAACAAATGCTGGTGAGCATGTGGAAAAAGGCAAACCCTTATACACTGTTGTGGGAAAGTGACTTATTTATAGCCACATAAATAAAACTATGGAGATTCCTCAAAAGACTAAAGATAGAACTAACATATTAATCAGAAATCCAAAGAAGGAAAATTTAATATATTGAAAAGATAACTGCATTCCTATGTTTATTGCAGCACTATTCACCATAGGCAAGATATGGAATCAACCTATGTGCCCATCAATACGTGAATAGATAAAGAAATTGTGACATATATGCACAAGGGAATATCACAAAAGAGAATGAAATTCTACATTGTGCAATGACATGGATGGAACTAAGGAACATTACAGTAAGTGAAATGTGCCAAACACAGAACTACAAATCTCACGTGTTCTCACTCATATGTGAGAGCTAAATATTAAAAATAATTGCTCTCATGGAGACAGTAGAATTATGGTTACCAGAGTTTGGGGGTAGCAGGGAGAGGGGGGGATAAAGAAGAGATGGCTAATGAATGTAAAGGTGTAGTTAGGTATTTAGATACAATGAACAATATTTGATAGCACAGCAAAGTAACTCTCATCAACAGTAAGTTAACATATACTTTAAAATAATTAAGAGTCAAATTGGAATGTTCATAATATAAAGAAATGATAGGCTGCACCTGTGGCTCAGTGAGTAGGGCGCCAGCCCCCTATACCAAGGGTGGCAGGTTTGAACCCGGCCCAGCCAAACTGCAACAAAAAATACACGGGCACTCAGGTGGGCACCTGTAGTCCCTGTTACTCAGGAGGCTAAGGCAAGAGAATCGCCTAAGCCCAAGAGCTGGAGGTTGCTATGAGCTGTAACGCCACTGCACTCCACCCAGGGTGACAAAGTAAGACTCTGTCTCTAAAAAAATAATAAAAAATAAAAGAAAGAAATTATAAATTCCGGGGATGATGGATACTCCAGTTATCTTGATTTGATTAATTCACATTTTATGCCTATATCAAAGCGTCACATGTACCCTATAAAGATATACAACTATTATGTCATCCATAATAATTTTTTGAAGAAGAGACAAAGAATTAAAGGAATCCATTAGATCACCATAAAGTCATGTAATTAGAACCACTAAAGATCCACAAGAAAATCTTACATAAGAATATTTGAGAAAACCCCTATATACTACTTGCTCACACTCATTCTTACAAGGGAAATAGTGATCTATGTTTTTTTTTAAATCCAATAGCACTTAATATGGTCGAAAGGTTATATTTATCATGTTATTCCCTTTGTAACTTTTTAATGTTCTCATTGCCTCTATCAATCAGCCCTCAGGGGGTATCAGCTGTGTTTCAGGACCCATTAAGAACCTGATTAGAGGGACAGGGTATGTGAATGCTAATTATAGATGAAAATAATTCAAACTACAAAACAGCTACAAGAAAGGAAACATTTGGCCAAGATGAATTTGGCAAAATGAAAAAGAACACAGCTATCTTCTGCTAGGCCTATCCCTAGGTAAGGGGAAATTACAGCCCACCCCTCACTACCCACAAAAGGAGGATTCTTTAGGGAAATATTTTTAAATTGTTTTCTAAGTCACACACAGAGGGATATTGTAATTTCCCAAGAGGAAACCTGGTCACTCAGCTTCCTCTATTTCTTTCCTATCCTTCATTCACAAAGTTATATGAAAATAAATGGAACTGTGCAGCTAGAAACCAGACTGATAATTATTACTGTGTGCTTAATGGCAAGGGTACACTGGTCTAGATCAGAGCTGCCAACTTAAGAATTAAAAAAGCTTGGAATGCAAACATAATAACTAAGTGATTACACTAAGGGCAATGATGTTATTGTCATGGAAACCATTGAAGAGAACCCAAAGCATCTTGTAAATATCATCTCTTTGTTGTATTGCTCATTTGTTTGAACTCTTTAATATTTTGATAACTTTAATTGAGAAAAACAAATGCTTTAAATGTTATCTGCCTCAAAATAATGTGTAACCAATATTCTATGAACAAAGTAATATGAGACATGGGCAACAGAACCACAGCAAATTCAGAAGTTTGCAAATAGTCTTCATAGATTTTCGTTGTTTCAGCCTGAGATTTCTTGACAGGCACATTATGGCCTGGCAACACGAGTGTACTTTATACAGAAAGTGTGATAGTTGGTATGGTTTGCATGTATCAGTATAATATTTCTTAATGTTGTTTAATTACATTTGTATCATTTCATATCACTGGCCTCCTTTTTTCTGTTTCCAAACAGAACAAACAGTCCTAAAACAAGGAAATTGAACTAGAGATCTTCTGTTGCACATTCTGTTTTAGCTCATTACCAATTTAAATCAACCTGATATTCATTGAATGGTCCCAAAAATTTAGTGTTAGGTACAAAAATAGCAATGGTCCTATACAAAATTTATAAATGGTATTCACAATAAGTACTGAGTAAATATTTTGGAATGAGTGACTCTGTTATTAAGAGTCTCACAATTAAACATCTTTCCACAAATTCCAAATCTATTCTTCTAGATCCATGCCCCGACCAAGCTATTTTTTTTTTCATTTGACCCAGTTTGTTACTCGGATTTATAAACAGACATGAAAACCCAAAAAAGCTTTCCTCTCTTTCCTAGGAAAGTATCCATTTCAAGGAATTTATTTGATTTTTACATTAGGCCAAAATAACATCAGCAGTCTAAACTCAGAATTTCTTCCTCACTTTAGCTGCACATAACATCTCTTCCCATCTTAGAAAAGAAAGATCAATGTTGGTATTGATTCACTTAACACTAAGACCTGAAATCCTAACATAATTGCAAAATAGCCTCTCCATCATTTCAACAAAGTGAAGAGAAACAGCTTCAAAAACACAGTTCATGAACAATTTTAGGAACTCTATTTTTAAAAGCACAAATTTATAAAGACAATTTTGGAACTACAATTTTGTAACTCTCTGGAAAAGATAGTTAAATTACATTTCAAACATATGCACTTTTTAAATGATTACAGTTCCCATCTGGGTGTTAAGGCTTTCTGGTTGTAAAATGTGGATGCTGGTTTATTTCACAATAGACCCAAACATAATGAAGACAATGGATTATACTTCTAGGATTCCTCTCCCTCAAGAATTTCAACTGCTTTTTCGTGATTCACTCCATTAATCTTCACACCGTCCATCCAAGTCAGGTAGAAGGTAAGCATATCACCCTTGTTCTATAAACAGAGAAATTGATCTGCTGAAAGATTAAGTGATAGGTTTGTAGTCAAACAATGAGCCAGAAGTGGAGTGAGACAAAGAAACCAGGTGTGACAGAAAAGACTAAGGATAAGAGGCAGCAAAGAACATAAAGCATCTTTTGTGCTAGTCAAACGATTGTACTCGATTGGTGTTTTGAATATCTACCAAACCACGGAAAGGGATGAACTGGCAGAGTAAAAAGCAAGGTACCATGATTATGAATTTTCAAGATTAAGGGCAGAAATTTCAAATCATAATAAACAGGAAGGCAAGATAGCTACTTGGCTGACATTAAACTACAAACACAGAGTCCTAGTGCCTTATTTGTGGAGTCTTTCGAAAAGTTACAAAGTATTTCAGAGACATTTATAATTTCATCATCATGTAAACAAGTGCTATCTTTGATGAACCAAAGCATTTCAGACTCCTTAATCCCCAAACTGAACATTTCCCTGTGTCTTTTCTTCCATTTTCTCTCCTACTTAAGGGCTTCACCACTTTCCTAGCCATCTTGGCTGGACACCACAGGACTCGAAACACTTTGGAGTTAGAAAGAATAGCTTAAATATAATTTAGTCCAGCGTTTCTTAGAGCACATTCTACAAAAGATTAAATCAATAAAATACTCCTCAAAAAGGGGTATAGTCAAATAAATGTGTAAAACACTACATTTTCAATCCCCCCTTTTATTATAGTTTCAGTGTACATATACACATAATAAATGCCCTGTAAATAAACTGTTTGATTTATTAAAGTCCTTATTTTCCAAAAGTATTTGGCCATCAAACCATTATTGTGCAAATGTATTATGCCTATATAACACCTGTGGACCATTATTTGGGAACCCTGATCAAGCCTAATCTATGTATTTTTTTTTTATTTTACAAAATTCAAAGGGAAGAAATAAAATGCCCATGGTTACATGTGTGGCTAATAGGAACAGAGTCAGGATGTGAAGTGAAGTCTGGAGGATCCTATGTCCTTGTTTTTTCTATTAAATCATTGTGTCTCAGACTCTGTCCTCACCTTCAATGTATAAATCTAACCAAGGTTTTATCTACTACATCATGAAAATATTTTCTTAAAAAATATCCTCTTCTGGCTTGGCACCTGTGGCTCAAGCGGCTAGGGCACCAGCCACATACACCTGAACTGGCAGGTTCGAATCCAGCCTGGGCCCACCAAACAACAACAATGGCTGCAACCAAAAAATAGCTGGGCATTGTGGCGGCTGCTTATGGTCCCAGCTACTTGGGAGGTGGAGGCAGGAGAATCACTTGAGTCCAGGAGTTGGAGGTTGTTGTGAACTGTGGTGCCATGGCACTCTACCTAGGGCGACAGCTTGAGGCTCCATCTCAAAAAACAAACAAACAAACAAAAAATCCTCTTCTGGCTCGGTGCCTATGGCTCAAGTGGCTAAGGCGCCAGTAAGCCACATACACCTGAGATGGTGGATTCGAATCCAGCCTGGGCCCGCCAAACAACAATGACAGCCGCAACCAAAAAATAGCCGGGCCTTGTGGTGGATGCCTGTGGTCCCAGCTCCTTGGGAGGCAGAGACAGGAGAATTGCTTGAGCCCAGGAGGTGGAGGTTGCTGTGAGCTGTGATGCAATGGCACTCTACCCAGTGTGACAGCTTGAGGCTCTGTCTCAAAAAAAAAAAAATCCTCTTCTTTCAATTCTCAATATCAATTCATTACCTTTGTAGTTCTCCAATCTGATAAATTACCAGAATCACTGTAGGAGCTCTTTAGCAGTAAAGATTCCTGAACTCCATATATATAGAATAAAGATATTTATGAGTGACAGCCAATATCATCTTGCTGTACACAAGTGATATTGGTGAGCACTGAAATATGAGAACCTGCCCATTTAGAGCAGAGTTTAGTTGGTCTACTATCTTTCTGGGGATACTTCTGGAAAAGTAAATTGGGTCCTACACCTAGGAATTCTAATTCTGTAAATCTGGGATGGGTTCTGAGAACGTTGCAGTATTTTCTTATTCCCTCTAGGTAATTCTATTGTCGATGATCCTTGGATCACAACTGCACTTGCCTGGACTTTAATGTTCTTTTCTCTCCATCACTCTCTACACTCATTTGGGAGTTATTTTCATCAAATATTAGCAGGGTCGTGTTTCTGCTTAAAATCATTAGATAACTGCTAACCTCCTTAAGAAGATGTTCAAGTCTCATCTCTCTAGACTGATTGCAACCTCCCAAATAGACATCCTACACGCTCATCCAAACAAGTACTGTGCTGTTCCTACAAATGCCTTATTTAATCAGTTATCTATTTTTGCTCTCTAAGGGGTTACTTGTTACTACATGATTATGTTCACTATCTACTACTTGAAATTCCTTTAACTACCATAACACTAGATTTCTGACAATCCTCCTAATGCTATGAGTGATGTGCTTCTGAAGATTCTCCTGCAATACCTTCGTCCAGTAATCTAGAACTCATGGACAATGCATACCATAAGAACCTAGCAAGTTCGGGCTCCATTATGTTCTTAAATTTTAAAAAGTGTGCATTTAATATGAATTTTCTGAACCTTATGGAATAGGCAAGTTCCCTTCTACAACATCAATCTTCCCTTTCCATACTTTCATTTCTCTTCAATGCCACTGTCTTCTCCACAAGTGTTTCTCTTTCCTTTTTTTTTTTTTGCAGTTTTTTGGCCAGGGCTGCATTTGAACCTGCCACCTCTTTCCCTTCTCTTCCTTTTGATTGACATGATTGGTGAGGTCCTTTATGTAAGAGTGTCAACTCTCCTAGAAGAACTGACGTTGTGTGTAGCACATGTATGCATAAATGTATAAATAGAATCTGTAGGCATAATAACTATAACTATAATGGCCTTATTGAAATTTAGGTGGAATTTCAGCTTTGATAGGTAGTAATGTTTTGGGGTATGTGGTCTTCCTAGCAAAATAAATTTATAGTAAAATGGCAGCTACTCCTCTTCATTTATGCATAATAATCCCCATTCTCAGACCCTCCACTATCAAATGGAGAAGTGATTTCATATTACCCAATTTAACTTTAACAAAAATGATTAAATAGCTGGAGTAGAGCATTACATAGTTTTAAAGTTTGTTTTTACAAATATTAGGAGAATAAAAATGCTGAGATACTTCTACATTTATTTTTTAACTCTACATTTTTGCTTTATGATTTGAAATAAATGAGCTTTGAATCAATTTTTCTTGATGCCCCCAAGACCTTGTTAACTGAAGGCAACTGATCTTTATATTTCTAGAATCTTTGATATAAATATAATTAGATTTGCTATGGTTTGACTGTATCTCTCAAAATTCATGTGTCAGAAACTTAATACCCAATGCAATAATATTGAGAAGTGAAACCTTTAAGAAATAATTAGATTATGAAGTCTATATCCTTATGAATGGTTTAATGCCACTATTGTGGGAGTGGGTTTGGTATTTTGAGAGTGGGGTCCTTAAGGATGAATTTCAAACCCTCTCCTGTTCTCTCCTACCTGTGCGATGCCTTCTACCATGTTAATCATGCAGCAAATAGGCTCTCATCAGATGAAATCTCTCAAGCTTGGACTTCCCAGCCTCCATACCTATGAGCCAAATAAATTTCTCTACATTATAAGTTACTCAGTCTGTGGTACTCTGTAATAGAAGCATAAAACAGATCAATGCCGAATTGCTATTTATTTGCTGTGTGAAGGAAGAGAAATTAGCAAACTAGATGTAGCAAAGTTGGAAAGCCAATTTACCTGATTTACTCACTGCCCTGTTTTGCTATACATCAAAAAACAGGTTATCCTCACAGAAAATACACTATATGTTAAATAATATTTATACCAAAATTTTCAAACCCATTCACTGACCACTTCACAAAAGTAGTAGTCTACAACCTGGTAACACATGAGTCATTACAAATTTTTAAGATACACAAAAATTGAGAAACATAAAATCTGTGCAGATGGAAACACACAAAGTCCTTCTAGCAACACCAGTAATCTGAGCAAGCTGAAACTTGCATGGGTGTGAATCAGAAAGGACACTGTTGACTGTCTTTCTTGGAAGTGAAATAATGGCCCATAACACAATCTGCCTCCAAACTTTCACAGTGACCCACATAGTGACTATGGCTGTAAGTAGACTTTTGCTTATGGTTGGAAAAGGTTTCTAATAGATAGATGACGCTCATTAGTGGATTTCACATTGTTCAGCAAATATTTATTGTATGCCTCTATGTGAAAGGAGCTATGAGGGATATAGCAAATACAAAGATAAGTAACACTTAATTCTTGATATTGAGAACAAGGTGGGGGAGACAGTCCAATAAATAAGTGTATGATACTATGAAAAAGAGACCATGAGACACTTCAGAGGAGAAACGTAGCCAAGCAGAGGATTCGGAAGTAAGCTGAATCACAAAGGAGGAGCTAGAGATACCAAGTGAAGAAAGTTGGTAATGAAATGCCAGAGAGTGAGCAAAACATAAGTAACAGTGTAGTAGTAGCTTGGTGTAGAATATAAAAGTGTACAGATGCAAAAAGAAGATTCCCACTGCCTCTTATTATGATGTACAAATGAAAAATGATGAACAAAAGCAAGGGCTCATGTCAGGAGTTAAATCTTCTATTATGGGAGAACATACCCATATCAATAAATTCACCCTTTCCAACCTTTTCTTCTGCCTTCCCTTGATCCAACACCTTTATGATCCAGTACCTTATACAGGCTGAGTATCCTTTATCCAAAATACTTGGGACCAGAAGTGTTAACGCATTTCAGATTGTTTCAGACTTTGAAATATGTGCATTACTTGTTCATCATTCCTAATCTGAAAATGCAAAATCCAACATGTTCTAATGAGCTTTTTCTTGGAGTATCCCTTCAGCACTTCAAGAAGTTTCAGATTTTGGAGCATTCTAGATTTCAAATTTTTGGATTAGTGATACCATATCTGTATATTCTGCCAGCTTCTGCTAGTATGTGTTGGCTAGGACCTGTGGCTCCTTTTGATATGTAGTCCCTTTCCTCCCTTAACAGGCCTCTGTTTTGTTTCATTTTGTGAAATGATTCTAGTTTTATGCCCAGTGGTCAAGATGTGAGGTGGGAAAAGATCCTGATACAGAGGCAAATTGACTTACTAGGCAGAAGCCTCTACCCAGTCTTCAAGCAAAGGAAGGGGGCTAGCCTCTGATAAGGAGAAGTAAGGTACTTCAGGGAAATCTAAGGATTTTGAAGTTTTTGATGAATCAGTACAAATTTTCCTATCTGCCAGCATCAGGATGCCTTCTTTCCCAACCAGGACTCTGGCATTCACAAGCAGATATTTCAGGCCTAAGCATTCCATATTTTCAGGACTTCTGTTAACTCTTAAATTTAAGTCCTGAAAAAAATCTTTAACTTTTTCTGTCCTCTAACTGCAGGAGATAACAAATTCTATTTATGTGCCTCCAAAGAGTTCCTATGACTTTCATACTTGAACTTCATTTGTGATGAATTACCTTTAGCCTTTCTTTGATTCCTTGTTCTCCTTATTTGTTTTTACCAAAATCCATTGATTCCCTTGTCCTTAGTAGTATCCCACTTAAATATTTAAAAAACCTGAAATATTGCAACATTTCCCCCCTTTAATCAGTATTCCATCCCACTTTATAACCTTGGAAAATTTTAATAATTTCTTGCTTGCCAGGGGTTATTAGTGCCTCACTTAGCCCTAGCAAAGAGAACCCTAATTGCTAACTAATCAGTAGGATATCTACCTACAAAATCCCATTTTAGAGTCTGCTTCCTTTGACTATTCCTGAAACCATCCCTCTTAGGTGGGGTTACCTAGGAAACAGACCCTGCGGCTGAGATTTGCATTTAGTGACCTTGTGATCAAACACCTATGCGGAAGTGAAAGAAACAGGATTATACAAAGGGAGCCCATTTGATCCTATAATTCCTTTACTTGGTATATACCCAGGAGACCAAAAATCAAATCATAACAAAGACATCTGTACCAGAATGTTTACTGCAGCCCAATACATAATTGCTAAGTCATGGAAGAAGCCCAAGTGCCCATCCACCCACGAATGGATTAATAAACTGTAGTACATGTACACCATGGAATATTATTCAGCCTTAAAGAAAGATGGAGATTTTACCTTTTTTGTGTTTACATGGATGGAGCTGGAACATATTCTTCTTAGCAAAGCATCTCAAGAATGGAAGAAAAAATATCCAATGTACTCAGCCCTACTATGAAGCTAATTTAAAGGTTTCATATGAAGCTATAACCCAACTATAGCACAAGAATATGGGAAGGGAGGGGAGGGGGGAGGTTGGGGTGGAGGAAGGGTAATTGGTGGGGCCACGCCTATGGTGCATCTTAGAGGGGTACAGGTGGAACTTACTAAATGCAGAATACAATGTTTTCACACAATAACTAAGAAAATGCCATGAGGGCTATGTTGAGCAGTTTGATGAAAACATTTCAGATTGTATATGAAACCAGCACATTGTGCCCCTTGATTGCACTAGTGTATGCAGCTATGATTTTTTATATATATATAAAAAAGAGGCTTAGGGAGGCAATGAGAAAATACACCCAATTGACACC
>CAUYON010155218.1:0-17522 GCA_963573935.1 Arctocebus calabarensis | reverse complement strand
TTATTTTTTTTTTTGTAGAGACAGAGTCTCACTTTATCGCCCTGGGTAGAGTGCCGTGGTGTCACACTGCTCACAGCAACCTCCAGCTCTTGGGCTTAAGCGATTCTCTTGCCTCAGCCTCCCGAGTAGCTGGGACTACAGGCGTCCGCCACAGCATCCGGCTATTTTTTTGTTTTGCAGTTCGGCCGAGGCCGGGCTTGAACCCGCCACCTTCGGTATATGGGGCCGGCGCCCTACTCGCTGAGCCACAGGAGCCGCCCTACAAAAGGCAGTTTTATCTTACAGTGTGGAACTCAGGACTCTTCAATAATTATCCTTACTTATGCATTAAATAACATGGCATGCAAGTTTCTGAAGTACAAACTATAACAGATAAAAAAGGGGAAAATGCTAAGGACTTTAGTTCACCTCTTTTAATCTTTAATAAAACAAGTGAAACATTGAGGAAAAAAATGGCATGATTCATAGGTTGATGAGATGAATATATCTCAAAGTCTATACTCTGAAAATAGAGAAGGCACCTTTTTTTCTTTGTTCCTGGGGAATATTCACCAAAACTGGCCATGTAGTAGGCCACTGAAAACCTCTCAATACATCCCAGGAAGTATAAATAATACAGAAACCTTCATTTTCACAATACAATAATGATAAAATTTAATAATAAATTCAGATAAAAAATGCCTTCTAGATGAAAAATTTTAAGAAATGCTCTTTTATTACTTCTTGAAACGTAATCAAAATCGCTGACTTTCTTAATTAAAACACAATGATTCACACTCTTCAACATAAGAATACAGTGAAAGAGGTGACCAAATTAAAATTCATGGTTTTAAATATTTATATCAATGAAAACAACTAATAAAGTTAGATATCAATACAAAAAGTAATAAACTGAAGAAATGCATAAAGAAGAAATTATTATAAATAAAATCTTTAATAGATTGAAAAATTTAAAATCAACAAAGTCACCTCTAAAGCTGACACTTTACCAAAAAAATAGAATAAAGCAGCAGGTAATTTAAATAAAGAGGAACAATATCTATTTTTTGGAGAAGATACAGGTAACCCATAGAGAAAATGGCAGGGGGAAATAACTACAGAATGATAGGGAAATTTTAAATCTAGCTATGTTTTGTCCAACACTTACTTTAGGTAAATAATTTTGAAAATTTGGTTTAAGTCAATCATTTTCTAGGAAAATATAATTTATTAAAACTGACCTAGGAAGAGATAAAACATATAATTATGCTAATTCAAACAGAAGAAATAGGCAAACCCAGTAGATTGTTTGTTTATGTGGAAGAATTCAATCAAACCTTTAAATAACATTTTGACTATTCAAAAACAAAGAATAAAAAGAAATCTGTTTTTTCAAAAGTGAGTAAGCTACTGATAGCAAAGCCAGATAAAGATTATACAGAAAAAACATTATAATCATTATAATATATGAAGATTAACATAAATATCCTAACTAAATCATTAGCAAATAAAATTTAGTATTTCATTAAAAGATTCATGTATCTGGGCAAATAGGTTTTATTCTAGGTCAGTGGTTCTCAAATATTCCTAATGCAGAATCCCTGTGGGTTGCAACCCACAGGTTGAGAACCACTGTTCTAGGTATACCAGGTCCTTAGTATTAGAATAAGTAATAATGTGCCATAATAATAAACTGAAGGAGAAAAATACTCTCAAAACTTGATAAAATTTAGCAACTATTATTGCTCAAAATAGTGAAAAACTAATCTTCAACATAATCAAATATATCTGTCTTAGCTTAAGGTCAACATCATGGTTAATGAGAGAAATCCTAGAGCTATTTCCAATGAAGTCAGGAGCTAGACAGGAAAGAATACTATAACTACTATGTAGCACCATATTGCCAGTATTGGTCAATGCAATTAGAAAGATAAATTAAGAAATCCAAAAACAATTTGGAGTTGATATGATGAATAATCTGAGATAATTAATAGACATGTTCAACAAACAATAGGGAAATTCACTAAGGTAGTGGAGTTAACATACAGAAATTCATATATTTCATATATACAAACAACTGACAATTAGAAAATAAAATGGAAGAAATATGTATAATGCAATGCTACATTTCTAAACTATTAGGAATAGAGTATGGGGCAGTGCCTGTGGCTCAGTGAGTAGGGCACCAGCCCCATATACCGAGGGTGGTGGGTTCAAACCCAGCCCTATTTTAAAAGAACAACTATAAAGATAAAATGTCCAAAAATAAAAACCAACAAATGTGGATGAAGTATAGCAACAGTTCTGGAAGACACAAGAGAACAGTTGAACAAATGGAAAGAGATGTGCTAGTGCATTTAGTATATTTGTGCTGCTTGGCATAAAAAAATATAGAGTCTAAAATGTACAAGTTAAGTACCTTAAAATAATTTTTTTATTCATACAGCATTCTGAGGGAAGTATCCATAAGTGATTTAGGGACCCAGACTCCTTCCAGCTTGTTGATCTCCTATCTACTAGAACTGCCTGTTCTTCTGGCTTGCAAAGGGGGAAAAAAGCATGGCAAAGACACCGTCTTTGTAAATATGTTGGCCTGGAAGTGACATAATATACCTGTTCACATTTTGTTGGTAAAAAGTTGTCATAAGACAAAACCTAGATATAAACATGGCTGAAAAATGTAGTCTTTGGCTGAGTAGCTACTTTCCAGGAGCAAGTTTGGAACTATTTTAGGGAAGAGCTAACCATCTTTGTCACACACAATGACTCAGCATTATAAAAATATCAATTCTCTTATGTTAATTTTTAAACTTAATATGGTTTGGTTTTTTAACATTCTTTATGAAATCATGACTGTGTACATTAATGCATTTATGGGGTACAATGTGCTGATTTGATATACAATGTGGAATGCTTACATCTAACCAATGAACATAACTGTCTCCTTGCTTACTTATTTGTTGTGGTAAAAACATTCATACTCTATTTTTTAAATTTTTTTTTGAGACAGATTCTCACTTTGTTGCCCTTGGTAGAGTGTCATGGCATCACAGCTCACAGCAACCTCCAGCTCTTGGGCTTAGGTGATTCTCTTGCCTCAGCCTCCCGAGTAGCTGGGACTACAGGTGCCGACCACAATGCCTGGCTATTTTTTGTTACAGTTTGGCCAAGGCTAGGTTTGAACCTGCCACCCTTGGTATTTGGGGCTGGTGCCCTACTCACTGAGCCACAGGCACTGCCCCATACTCTATTCCTAATAGTTTAGAAATGTAACATTGCACATACACAATACACATTAAGTTGGATCCCCCCAAACACCCTCCCTCCTCCCGACTTCCTGCCTCCTATCCCCTCTCTTTCCTCTTCCCTTCTTCTTTCTGGACTATAGTTATGTTTTACCATTTCTATGAATATATGGGTGATTAAATATTGATTTCATATTCTTCTTAGTAAACTATCTCAAGAATGGAAAAAAAAGTATCCAATGTATTCAATACTACTATGCAATCAGTATTTAAACTTAATATGATTTGATGTAAGAGATATTTTTCTGAAATAGACAAGATGTTTTAAAGCTCATATGGGAAACTAATAAATTAGTGTAGTCTGAAAAATTCTGAAATAAAATAAAGTAGGGGTAAACGTATCAGTATGTATTAAAATAGTATTATTAAGCCCACAATGATTAAAATAGATACTAGTGCATGGATTGATGAATGGACTAAAGAAAAATAGTCAAAAATCCAGAAATAGTTTAAAAATGCAAATTTAGAATATAGTACTTTGGCACCATAAGTTAGTGAGGATATGTCAGAATACTAGGAAAATGCCAAACAAATTACCAATTTAGAAATAAGAAATAAAGCTATAAATAAAAAAATAAAATGTGGAAACATTTTTAATATTAGTTTGGGGATGATCTCTTAATTGTAATTCAAAAATTGATGAACTCATTAAAAAAATTTGGTTAACTGAACCACCACAGAATTAAAGAAAAATGCCCCCCATGGCATTTTTGTCTTCTGATACACTGACTTTCATTTCAGAGCTAAACAAATTATTCAATTTAATTATGGTAATAATGATAGAACATTTCTGATAAGTTTATTAATGAGTAGGCAATAGCGACTACATCACAACAACCACCTGGTTGAAAGTTCTACCATTGATTAAAGATTAAAGATGTAAAAATCTTTTGAAATACAAGTGTCAATGCCAATGGCATATAGTAAAAAATGTATGCTTGTATTTCTGAAAGAAATGTATGTACCAGTTTGAGTCCAAGATGAAATAACTATCTAATAATTAATTGATAATCATCTTTCTGATTTCAAAATGGTGGCATAGACACAAGCTGGCTCTACTTGCCCCCCGCAAAGAAAACCAAAAGAAATATGTAATACTAAGATTATTACCAGCAATATCACAGAAGTCAAATATGAGGAAAAGTCAGGGTCACAGAGAAATAAAAAATACTCTTAAGTACCTATAAAAAGAACAGGATTTCCATATCTGTAACACTCCTCCCTCCACGATCTCCTGGCTCAAAGAGTGGGAAAAATTTCCCCACAATGTTTCTACATTAGAAAAACTGAGAATGAGATTGACAAGTAGCTTCCCTACCATCTTGGGTTCCCTATCAAGATATATGTTCCTGCCTTAATCTCAGGAAACATCATGAGTTATGGGGAGAAATATCTCTGAGAACAGCAGGAGACAAAGAGGGAAGTTAGGGCTTTCATTCCCAGCCCTGGAAACTGCCGTGTAATTCAACCAAAATACACACCAAATAAGAGTGTCTATTCAAAAGCACCAAAGTGGAGGCATGTTCCACATGTACTCTGGGCATGAACCCTAGGAGAGTCTAAATTGCTGGGATATTCCCTTTGGGACTGCCCCCATTTGGGATGGGCATTGCTCTAATTGGTTTCTAGAGCCAAGGCAAACCTGGTCTGGATTTGGTGCCCCTGAGTGTCAAAAAGGAGGCAGCAGCATAATTGAGGAAAAAAAAAAGAAATTCAACAGTTCAATTACAAAGAATCTCTAAACAAAGATAGCCAATTAAATACCAAACAAGCTAGTGAGATTAGGCTGGAAAATACATTTGCACATAGACATACATTGACAAGACACAACAGCAAATGGGGAACCATAACTTCTCTAAATGAACAAAGCCAAGTGACTAGTGCTTGACTCTAGATGTAGGAGTGACCTTAAGAATATGTGAACCATCTGAATAAGAAAATAGCAGGGTTAAGGAAACTCAGTCATCTCCAAAATAACAGAGAAAATCAACTTGGAAATTTATCACAGAAATTTAACAAAGAGAGGGAAATAAAATATCAAAAATCATAGAATCAAGGATTATATTTGATGAACTGAAAAGTTCATTAGAGTCAACAGTGGAATGGATTAAGTAGAGGGAAAAAAAACAGTGAGCTTGAAGTCAGACTGTTTGATATCAAACAAAGGAGGAAAAAGAATAAAAAAGATGAAAAATCACCTATAAGAAACAGAAAATTACCTCAAAAGACCAAACCTAAGAGTTATTAGTGTTTAAGAGGGAGTTGAGTAAGATCAAGGGATAGAAAGCTTATTCAAAGAAATAATAACAGGAAGCTTTCAATACCTGAGCAAGATATAAATATTCAGGTGCAGAAAGGTCAGAGGTGATTCAACCCACAAAAGATGCATCAAAGGCATATAATAATAGAATTCTCAAAGGACAAGGAGAGGATCCAAAAAGCAGCAAAAGAAGAAAATAGCATATAAAGAACTCCAATTTGTCTGGCTTTTCAGTAGAAATCATACATGCCAGGAAGGAGTGGGTTGACATTTTCAAAAACAAAACTTTCATGCAAGAATACTGTATCCAGCAAAACTATCATTCAAATATGAAGGAGAGATAGTCTTTTTCAAAGAAACAAAAGCTGAGAGAATTCACCACTACCAGACCTGTCTTACAAGAAATACTAGAGAAATTTCTCATATCTGAAAAGAAAATGTGGAAAAAGAAAACAAAGTATAAAACCAAGAACAAAACAAGGTATAAAAGCAAGAACAAAAACAAGGCATAAAAGCAAGAACAAAATAAGCCCAAAGAAAACCCATTGGTAAAATTAAATACAAAGGCAACCCTAGAATGTGCTAATCACTCTAATTATGATGTGTAATTTACTCATAACTCTACTGTGAAGACTAAAACACTAATCTATCACAAAAAATGAAGCTTCAGAACCCTTTTAAGAGATATGTAATATAAACGTATGTAAATTGAGACAGCCAAAAGTAAATATGTGGAGGATCAGAGTTAAACTATAGAATCTCTAAAAAGTTTTGGTTTCTTTTTTAATAATTTAAGTTGTCATCTTTTAAAACTAATTTGTCATATCCACAAGATGTTTTTGTAAGCCTTACGTTAACAACAATGCAAATACCTATAATAGATACACTAAAAATAAAATGTGATAAATTAAAACATACTACCGGAGAAAAATTACTTAACCTCAATTGAAGATAGTAAGAAAGAAAGAGAAATTATACAACAACTAGAAAATAAGTAACAAAATGGCGGTAGTTTTATTTATCAATAATAACAATGAATGTGAATGATCTCAATTCTCCAAGTAAAAGCCTTGGAATGGTTAAATGGATAAAGAGGTAGGACCCAACTATATACTTCCTACAAAAACCTACTTCACTCATAAAGACACACGTTGAAAGTAAAAGGATAGAAAAAAGATATTTTATGCAAGTTGAAACCAAAAAAGAGAAGTAGCTATACTTACAAAAGATAGACTACAAGTCTGTAAAAGAGATAAAGAAGGTTATTCTACAGTAATAAAGGGATAAATTCAGCAAGAGGATACAAGAATTATATATATCTTATGCACCCAACACAAGAGTACTCAATTATATAAGCAAACATTAATAGACGTAAGGATACTATGTATAGATTGCAATACAGTAATAGTAGGAGACTTCACCTCACTCTCAGCAATCGCACAAATTAAATAGACAAAAAATCCAAAGAAACAATAGAGTTAAACTACATACTAGACCAAATAGGCATAACTGACATTTATAGAACATTTCAGCCAGCTACTGCAAACTACACATTCTTTTTATGAGCACATTAAACGTTCCTAGAACAGAACATATTTTAGGCCACAAAACAAGTCTCAACAAATTCAAAATGTAGAAAGAATATTAAGTATCTTTTCTGAGCATAATGAAATAGAACTAGAAAGCACTAACAAGAGGAACCTCAGAAACCACAGAAACAGAAATTAAACAACGTGTTCATGTTCCTGAACAACAAATGGATTAAAAAGTAATTAAAAAGAAAATTAAAATATTTCTTGAAACAAATGGAAATAGACATGCAAGATAACAAAATCTATGGAATACAGGAAAATTAGTACTAAGTAGGAAATTTATAGCAATAAATGCCTCCATCAAAAAGATACAGTGACTTCAAATGGACAACCTGACTATACAGCTCAAAGAACCAGAAAAGGAAGAACAAAACAAGCCCCAAATTAATAGAAGAAAGGAAATAATAAAGATCAGAGTAGAAATAAATGAAATTGAGAATAAAAACCCCACAAAAGACAGCTGCAGGCAACACAAATAAATGAAATTGAGAATTAAAAAACAAATCAAAACACAAAAGAAAAAGCTGCAGGCAGCATACTACCCGACTTCAAGGAACTCTGCATAGCTATCGTAACCAAATCAGCATTGTATTAGCAAAGCAATAGACATACAGACTAATGGAACGGAATACAGTCCAGATGCAAATTCATGCATTTACTGCCAGCTCATTTTTGATGAAGGCACCAAGAACATACATAAATTGGGGAAATGGCATTTTCTTCTGTAAATCGTGTTGGAAAAACTAGATATCCAAATGCAAAACAATGAACTAGATTCCTTTCTCTCATCATATACAAAAATCAAATCAAAATGGATTAAACAGAAGACCTGAACATATAAAGCTACTAGAAGTAAACATTGGAAAAATGCTTCAGGACGTTGGTCCAGGCAAAGATTTTTGTGTAAGACAAAGACCACAGGCCACTAAAGCAAAATGGAAAAGTGGGATCACATCAAGCCCAAACACTTCTGAACAGTAAAAGGAGACAGTACAGGGAAGAGACAACCCACAAAAAGGGAGGAAATATTTGCCAACTATCCATCTAAAAAGAGATTAATAACCAGAATATACATGTGTAAGGAGCTCAAAAAGCTCAATAGCAAAAACCCAAATAACGTGATTTAAGAAAATGGGCAAAAGATTAGAATAAATGCTTCTCAAAAGAAGACATACAAATGGTCAAGAGGTCTATGCTTCAACAGTAGCAATCTTTAGAGAAATGCAAACCAAAACCACAATGAAGTATCATCTCACCACAGTTTGAATGGCTTTTATGAAAAAGACAGGGAAAAACAGATGCTGGTGAAGATATGGAGAAAGGTCAATCCGAGTACACTGTTGGTAGGAATGTAAATTAGAACAGACACAATAGAAAACAGTTTGGAGGGTCTCTCAGGAAACTAAAAATAGAATTAAATATGATGCAGCAATTCCACTGCTCTGTAAACATCCAAAAGAAAGGAAATTGATGTATCAAAGATATCTGCATCCTTACTGAAGTACTATTTACAATTGCCAAAATATGAAATCAATAGATGAATGGATAAAGAAAATGTGGTATATACAAGGTGTCTATAAAGTTTGCACATAACCTGTGTGTATGTTTGTTTATATATATGCACACACACACACACACGCATGCAAAATAGAATATTATTTAGCTATAAAAAAAGGATGAAATCCTGTCATTTGCAGTACAGTGAATGGAAATGGAGGTCATTATGTTCTGTGAAATAAGCCAAGCACAGAAAGATGTCAAATCTATTAAGAGTAGAGTATAAATGTTTTAACACAATAATTAAGCAAGGTGAAGGCTATGTTAACCAGTTTGATGTAAGTATTCCAAATTGTAGATAAAATTAGCACATTGTACCACATAAATGCGTTAATGTATACAGTCATGATTTAATAAAACACATTAAAAAAAGTATTTCACGTTCTCACTCATGTGTCTGAGCTAAAATAGAGGAAATAATTGTTGGTTACCAGAGACTGAGAAGGATAGGAAGGAGGGGGGATGAAGAATAGTTGATTAATTGGTGCAATATATACTTAGATATAAGAAATAAGATAGATATTTGATAGATCTGTAGAGTGACTATACTTAATATTAATTGATTGCACATTTCAAAGTAGCTAGAAGAGAATAATTTGAATGTTCCTAGAATAAAGAGAAGATTAAATATCTAAGGTTATGTATATCTTAATTACCCTGACTTAATTATATGAATGTATCAAATTACTCCTTGTACCCTGAAAATATGTATATCAATTTTAATAATTATAGTCCTATATTAAAGTTTTCAGAACATTTGTCACATTTTGCTAAACATTTGCTAAACATTTACTAGATTCTATTTGTATTTAGTAAAAAAGAACAAATGGAGTTCCATTTTCCTGACTATTTACACTTATACACATATGCACATGTACATCCATACTGACATTTGTAAACAACACTGCACTCCTTTTCAATAAGCTCCAGGGCTGAATTAAGATTAATAATGTCCATGGCAGTGCAAAATAAATAAGGGAATATTAATGAATCAGATTTCTGTTTTTAGTTCTATTGAAAAGGATAATTGTTTGTTACCATAAACAACAACATATGCCTTTGTTGCAGTTTTCAGCACAGGGAAATATTAACTGTCTATTTCTCTTCTGTGAAATGCAAGCTCTCCTGATTTACTTCTGAATAAATCTAATTCAGTACCACTTAATATCAAGCATCAAACCCTTACATGGGCACAGAAGACTTTATTTCACTCAAATGAACAGCAGATGTTGTCAATAGAAGTGACACAACCATCCAAACCACTGGACAATCACAAGATAAGCTCATTAGGAAATTTCCATTCACCAATTTTTTTTCCAGGGGGCCGATTGACCTCCAAATCAAATTCTGGGTGGTTTTCTTTTGCCCTTCAGGGCTACACATTTGGTCCAAACCAGTCAGTTCCCTCAAAATTTATTTTAAACAACCTATCACAGGCAGAATACCAAGTAATTCTGTTGAAACTAAAAGAACAGTTTGCTTGGTCATTGAATAAATGTGTTAATTGCTATTTTCTGCCATAGATTTTAGTCCAGCTTTTGTCCTTCACTTGGGCATATATAAAATGCTGATTATAAAGAGCTAGGAATATGGAGATGATGGCTGTAATACTCAATTTATAGTATCTAGTACAAACAAAATAGGTCTTCCAGAAGTGGCTTATAAATATTGATTTTACAATGGGAACCTCCAGAAAGAATATGAAAATCATTCTAAACCTACAATAGTCCAGAGATTTTTTACTTTTAAATGTGAGAACTCAAAGCGGTCTACTGCTAGTGTGACTGACATCCTCATTGCCCTTGTCTGGTGCTGGTGGCTTCCTGGTCTATTGATGTGGCCTGGCCTGATGCTAAAGAGTTAAACCTATTGGCATGTTTGTCATACCCCTGCCTAACAGTCCCTTTAGCAAGCCACAAATCTTCCTTGCTCTGGATGACAGTTAATGAACTGTAAAAGTCTTGCACCAATATTTCTACTTCATCTGCAAGCTTGAAAAAGGCAAGTTTGTTTTTCACCCTTGAAAAGGACCAACTATATTTCTTAGGCAGATAAGTATGATTTGTTTGCATGGACTTCTTTTTCGTTAAGAGGGCATCTTTGGAGCTTGAGAATTTGATTCAGAAAAACAGAAGCTTCTAATTAATTTCTGGATGTTTTATGTGCCTAAATGCGTTTTATTAGCCTAACTATACTACAAACTAACTAACTCTGTGACCTTGGACAAGCAACCCTGGGCTTATTTCTTCACCTGTAAAATAAGTTACAATATCTCACACAATTCCTTAGAAAACTAAATGAGATAATGACTATTATGTTTTCTTAAAGATAATTTAAAGTGATCTGATTAAACATTTTATTAATTCTCAAAACATTTGAATCACAGTCATCATATTAAGCTATATGGATGCATATGCATGTGCATAAATATCCATCTACATATTTTAGATATATATGTATATTCAGATAAATATATATTCATACACTCACTGAGCAGGTTCTAAGCAAAATGAAACATAATTGCACATAAGAAAGAACTAATTAGAAGCTAGCTATAACCTATTTTAAGATATACCTATTGAATATTCTGGAATAATTGTTATAAGCTAGTCATATACTTTGCCTTAATTTTTTACCATAGCAACTTCATAAATTTTGATGTCCTTCTAAATTAAGTTGGGTTCTGTTTAATATTTACTGAAATGGTACCATTAACAATATTGCATTTTTTATCTCAAAATATTAGGGGGGTATATATATATATACATACACACGTTTTTTTTGATATTTGGCTTGAGTTGTGCTATAAATGTGCCCTTTACCTGAACAGAGTTCATTGTATCTGTTAGATGGATTTCTGCACTTTCCCCCTTCCTACTCCCCCTGCTTGATTCCCAGTGACTTTCTCTTTCCTCTGTGTACTTTTGTGCCTGTCAGTTAGTTTTAATTTATTAAAGAGTACAGGTGCTTGTTTTTCCATTCTTGAGACACTTCATTTAGGATAGTGGTCTCCTGTTCCTTCCAGATTACTGCAAAAGGCATTGATTTATCTATGTTTGTGGCTGAATAGTACTCCATAGTACATGTACCAAAGTTTGTTAATCCACTCATGAATTGATGAGCACTTGGGTTGATTTCCACATTTTTGCAATTGTGACTTCTGCTGCAATAAACATTAGAGTACAGATGTCTTTTTGATAAAATGACTTCTTTGAGAGTAGACGGAATGGAACATATGCCTTCTGAATTCAGTACCACTTAATATCAAGCATCAAACCCTTACATGGGCACAGAAGACTTTATTTCACTCAAATGAACAGCAGATGTTGTCAATAGAAGTGACACAACTGAAGGCATATTATTTCCAATAATGGAAATGCTGGATCTAACGGTAGGTCTACTTTTAGTTCTTTAAGAAATCTCCATACCATTTTCTATAGACGAGATAATAATGTGTAGTCCCACATCACATCAGTGGTGTATAAGTGTTCCTTTCTCTCTGTATCCATGCCAGCGTCTATTGCTTTTAGGCTTATTAATAAAAGCTATTCAAACAGGGTAAAGTGATATCTCATTGTTATTTTAATTTACATTTCCCTGATGATTACTAATATCCAGCATTTTTGTCATGTTTGTTTGGCCATTTGTCTATCTCCTTTTGAAAAACTTTTGTTCATATCTTTAGCCCATATTTTAATGGGGCTGTTTATTCTTTCCTTTGTGATTTTTTTTGAGTTCTTTGTAGATCCTAGTTATTAGTTCTTTATCAAATGTGTAGATTATAAACATTTTCTACCATTCTGGAGATCTTCTATTTGCTCTGCTGATTATTTACTTAGCTGTACAGAAGCTTTTAATCTAATCATATCATTTATTTATTTTTGTTGCTACAGTAATTGCCATTGTTGTCTTAGTCATCAGTTCTTTGCTTAGACTGATATCTACAAATTTTTTCTGTTTTCTTCTAGAATTCTGATGGTAGACTAGAAGTAGTCTGCCAGCACACAAATTTCAGGGAAAGAAGTAAAAAATGCATGCAACTGCCTGCGTATGGATTACTCTTCTCTGAAGCAATATTGTGAAATAACATAGAAGCAATGTGGGACACACAGTGTGGAATACTGCTATTTTTTAAATTCTATTTCTCATTTATTCTCCTATGAGTTTAGAAAAAATTCTGCTCCTTTGAGTTTCTACTCCCTTTTTCAGCTGGCATCTTCTCTTGTTCTATGCAGCTGGGATTGGGCAGCACAATAGTCTTGAACCAAGTGTTCAAGTTGATTGTTGATGAGTATTTGTCAGCTGCTGATTTTTTCCAGGATCCTACTAAATTCATTATGAAATTAAAAAAAAATTCTGAGTCTTTAAAACAGATTTAGCTCCACTTTTGTGCTGGAGAATTTCGTCAACCTAGACCTCCAGGTCTCATTGCCAGTTCAAATCACAAATTTCAGTTGTGGTAGAACATGGTCCTCTACCAGATAGGATTCTGTATATGTATCGTAGAATCTGAGAGCTTCTTGTCTGGTAGGACTGTCCATTCTAGTTGCTGGGTCTCTGTCTTTACCCAAAGGGACACCTGCAAAAAGGACACCTGCACTCAAACATTTATTGTAGCACAATAAAAAAGATATGGAAACAACCCAAGTGCCCACCAATATATGAATGGATTGATGAAATGTGGTATACACATACTATGGAATACTACTCAGCCATAAAGAAATGGCAAAATAGTATCTTTTTGGACAACCTACAGGGAATTGGAAACTGTTCTTCTAAGTGAAACATCATAAGAATGGAGAAACAAACACATGACCTCAATACCAAATTGGAACTAATCAATCAATATTTAAGTGCATATATGGAAGTAAATGTCAATGAAAATCAAGCTGGTGGGAAGGAGGATGGGTAAATTCACACCTACTGGGAACAGTGCACACTATCTGGGTGAAGGGCACACTTAAACATATAATTTGACTCAACCTGTATAAAAATAAAGTATGTAAACAAAATACCTGTACCCTGTAACATTCTGCAATAAAAAATAGTGATATCAATAAGACTTTTGACATAGTCTGTCTCCTTTTGAATTTTTTCATCTTTAAAAAAAAATTTAACTATCCATACTTTATATAGATTTGCTTAGTTTTTACTGAATATCCTTTTTCAGGATCCCCTCTGGCAGACCATATTGAACTTAGCCATCACATCTCCCACAGTCCTTGTTTTTGATGACCTTGACAGTTTATAGGACTGGTCAAGTACTTCATAGAGATTATTCCATAATTAAGATTTGCCTGATATTTTCCCAAGATTATCTGGAGTTATTGGTTTGGGAGGGGGATGGTATAGGAAGGATATCTCACCATATCCTATCAGGGGCATGTAATATCCATTCAACTTATCACTGTTGATATGAACCTTGATCATCTGGCCAAGGTAGTGTTTATCGGATTTTTCTACTGCAAAGTGACTATCCTTTTTCCTTTTCCATACTGTGCTCCTCGGAAGGAATTCACTATAGACAGTCCACAAGGAATAGGCAGTTATGCTCCACCTGCTTGATATGTAGTGTTTACATAAATTTCTTGAAATTCTTCTTCACAGATGATTTGTCCCTTCTATTCCAATTACTTATTGATAAAATTATCTGTATCAGTATATGTTCATGGATATTTATTTTATACTTTAGGTTATAATCCAATACATCTTTATTTACCTTGGTGCTCAAACCATCCTAGCTTTGGCCATTGGGAGTTCTTGCAGTTGGCTCCTATCTTCCTCCCCTCTTATTTCTCTCTTTTCTTTTCCTTTCCTTCCCTTTCCCTTTCCTTCCCTTCCCCTTCCTCCTTGCCCCTTGCCACTCCTCCCTTCCCTTTCTCTTCTCTCCTCTCTTCTCTTTCTCTTTTTTTAATTTTCCTCCTTTCCTCCCCCTCCTCCCTTCCCCTTTTCTCCTCTCCTCTCTTTCCACTTTCTTACATTATAAGAAGCTGCAGGCTCATCTCCCATATTTTATTCATAAGTTCTAGGATTCCTGGTTCCTTTTTTATTGCAGGAGAATGCAAGATCTGAGCACTGAGTGTGCTACTGAAATGCTGTTTCTTTTAGGCTCACTCAGCCAAGAAACAAAAGAAAAAAAAATTACAAACCCATGTATAGACATCTATTTATAAATATTGCTATATTTAAACATCTATATTAAGATAAAAACAAGTTAACTGAGTGAATTCTAATGTCTTCAACTCTACTCCATGACAGCCTCCTCCCCTCACCTGTACCTTCCACTCTCACAGCAAGAAAACTGGCTCCTACCAACCACCACCATTAATTCACTTATCCAGTCCTAGTGCACATGTACAGCAGTATCATGATTGTTAATTCACATCTCTGTGGTAGAACAGTTGTCAACTAGACTGCAATGCTATCTAGTTGCCTTTAGTTGTAAGGTCTCTGCTCATTTCCAAAGTTGCGTAAGTCAGCACCTTCTCACCATAACTCCTTCACTGAAGTTGTTTCATGTACTTGTGTGGCAGTTAGATTGATTTTTTCTATTTTGTATTTCATCCTGTGATTTCTTGACCCCCTTGACAATTTTTTTAAAAAGTCTTCACTTATTCATGTACTTTAAAAACTATACAGCCTATCAAAATATGACTCATTTCCTACACATTTTGCTCATTTGCATGAGTTTGCTTGCCTTTCTGGCACCAGCCCATATGCATGTTAACACCATTAACCTGAAAAGTCAAGAACACACTGTCTATTGCAGATATTTAAGCTTTTTAAAAATTGTCTTTATTATTAAATCATAGCTGTGCACAATAGTGCAATCAAGGGGTACAATGTGCTGGTTTCATATACAATCTTAACTATTTTCATCAAACTGATAAACATAGCCTTCCTGGCATTTTCTCAGGTATTATATGAAGACATTTGTATTCTGCATTTAGTAAGGTTCGCCTGTACCCTTCTAAGATGCACCGTAGATGTGGCCCTACCAATTAACTTCCCTCCACCCCAACCTCACACCTCCCCTTCCTCCCCTCCCTTGCCCCATTCCCTATATTTTTGTTCTATACTTTGGTTATATACCCTTCACATGAAAGGTATAAATTAGCTTCATAGTAGAGCTGAGTACATTGGATACTTTTTCTTCCATTCTTGAGATACTTTGCTAAGAAGAATATGTTCCAGCTCCATCCATGTAAACATGAAAGAGGTAAAGTCTCCTTCTTTCTTTAAGGCTGCGTAATATTCCATGGTATACATGTACCAAAGTTTATTAATCCATTCATGAATCAATGGGCCCTTAGGTTTCTTCCATGACTTAGAAATTATGAATTGGGCTGCAATGAAAATTCTGCTACAGATGTCTTTGCTATAATGTGATTTTTGGTCTTCTGGGTATATACCTAGTAAAGAAATTATAGGATCAAATGGCAGGTCAATTTTTAGATCTCTATGCACAAACACCCTTCCAAAAGGAATTTATTAGTGTATATTCCCATGGGCAGTGTAGAAGTGTTCCCTTTTCTCCACATCCACACCAACATCTCTGGTTTTGGGATTTTGTTATGTGGGCTTATCTTACTGGAGTTAGGTGATATCTCAAAGTAGTTTTGATATGCATTTATCTGATGATTAAGGATGGTGAGCCTTTTTTCATGTGTCTGTAGGCTGTGCACCTGTCTTCTTTAGAGAAGTCTCTCTTCAAGTCTTTTGCCCATCGTGAGATGGGACCATGTGTTCTTTTCTTGGTAATATGTTTGAGTTCTCTGTGGATTCTGGTTATTAAAACTTTGTCCCAGGCATAACCTGCAAATATTTTCTCCCATTCTGAGGACTGTCTGCTTGCTAAACTTACTATATTATTGGCTGTACAGAAGCTTTTTTATTTGATCAAGTCCCTGTAGTGTATGTTTGATACTGCTTCAATTGCCTGGGGAGTCCTCCTCATAAAATATTCACCCAAGCAAGCCGATGCCTTCAAGAGTTTTCCCTGCACTTTCTTCTAGAATTTTTATAGTTTCATGTCTTAAGTTTAAGTCTTTAATCCAGTGAGAGTCGATCTTAGTTAATGGTGAGAGGTGTGGGTTCAGTTTCAGCCTCTTACAGGTCGCGAGCCAGTTCACCCAGCACCATTTGCTAAATAGAGAGTCTTTTCCCCACTGAAAGTTTTTAGTTGGCTTGTCAAAGGCCAAGTAACCATAAGTAGCTGGATTCATCTCTTTGTTCTCTATTCTGTTCCAAACATCTACCGCTCTGTTTTTGTGCGAGTACCATGCTGTTTTGATCACTATCGATTTATAGTAGAGTCTCAGGTCTGGTAGTGTGATTCCTCCTGCTTTGTTTTTATTTCTGAGTAATATCTTGGCTATTGGAAGTGTTTTCTGATTCCATATAAAATGAAGTGTTATTTTTTCAAGATCTTTAAAATATGACAATGGAGCTTTAATAGGAATTGCATTAAAATTACATATTGCTTTGGGTAGTATAGACATTTTAACAATACTGATTCTTTCTAGCCATGAGCATGGTATATTTTTCCGTTTGTTAACATTTTCAGCTATATCTTTTCTTAAAGTTTCATAGTTCTCTTTATAAAGATCTTTCACATCCTTTGTTAGGTAAACTCCCAAATATTTCATCTTCTTTGGCACCACAGTGAAAGGAATACAGTCCTTGACTGTTTTTTCAGCTTGGCTACTGTTGGTGTATATAAAGGCTACAGATATGGGTGTTGATTTTGTAGCCTGAGACGCTGCTGTATTCCTTGATCACTTCTAAAAGTTTTGTAGTAGAGTCCCTGGTGTTTTCCAGATATACAAT
>CAUYON010155217.1:0-52350 GCA_963573935.1 Arctocebus calabarensis | reverse complement strand
TGTTTTTTGAGATTAAGAAATCTTTTTTTTTTTTTTTTTTTTTTGTAGAGAGAGAGTCTAAATTTATCGCCCATGGTAGAGTGCCGTGGCATCACACTGCTCACAGCAACCTCCAGCTCTTGGGCTTAAGCGATTCTCTTGCCTCAGCCTCCCTAGTAGCTGGGACTACAGGCGCCCGCCACAGCCCGGCTATTTTTTTGGTTTTTTTTTTGCGGTTCGGCCGAGGCCGGGCTTGAACCCGCCACCTTCGGTATATGGGGCCGGCGCCCTACTCGCTGAGCCACAGGAGCCGCCCTGTTTTTTTTTGTTTTAAGTAGGGGTTTTTGGTTTTGGTTTTTTTTTTTTTTTTGTGGAGACAGAGTCTCACTCTATCGCACTCCGTGGAGTGCTGTGGAGTCACAGCTCACAGCAACCTCCAGCTCTTGGGCTCAAGCGAGTCTCTTGCCTCAGCCTCCCTAGTAGCTGGGACTACAGGCGCCCGCCACAGCGCCCAGCTAATTTTTGATGCAGTTCGGCCGGGGCCGGGTTTGAACCCGCAGCCCTCGGTATATGGGGTCAGCGCCCTACTCGCTGAACCACAGGAAAAAAATAAATAAATAAAAGAAATCTTTGTTTTACTCTGTATTATCTACAAAGCCTGGTAATATATTTGTTACGTGGTAAAAGAAAATAATTACAAAGAAAGCTGGTAGAAATGGACAAAATTCATTCCAGAGTTTAACTAAAGGAAAACAGTTTTGCTCCACCGAAGGACAAGAAAGTGATTTCTTGCTAGCCCCGGGGAAAGCCTGTCAGCTAAAATTAAGTATTGAATTACTGCTACTAGTTTGGAATCAACAGTCAATAGAATCAATACCTGAACGCGAATAAAGGGCGGGTCTAGGCATCAGCAAGACCGCTGAAAAGAAACAGAACTCGAGACCTCCGCCTGCTGCTCCTTGTCACCTGTCCTTAGCCATCGAAAGGGCAGGAGTATTAATGTTGGTTTAATTATAAGGTGCAGCTCAAGATTTCATTTAAACACACACAGGCACCAACACAAGCACACATGCACCTAGGCACACTATTTTAAAAGATAACAGCTTTGCCACTATAAAACCACTATTAAACAGTTGGGTCGCTGCTTTGACAGTGCTTCATCTGTGACCTCTCTTTGTTCCCCACCAGTCCTGAAGATCACATAAATTTTTATGCTATTGCATCTTTCAGTGAATTTTTTGTGATTTTTTGGCCAGGGTTACAGCATGTACATTCAGACAACCAGCGACAGCCTTAGCCTACTGTCGTAAACACCCTGATGCTTGTTTATTCAATGCAGCCAGGCTCAGGCTGTCCCCTCTCAACCCTGGTCTCCTAGCCTCAGCCTGGCCAGTATTTTGCTCCCTTCCTAAGTCTACTCATTCTTGAGCTATTCTGCAGCAAGAAACTAGTTTGTTTTCATTCTTTCCTTCATTCATAAATATTCAAGAAATATTTACCTGGCAATTATCACGTGCCAGAGTGCCAGGGCTATGGGAAAGAACTGACAAAGTTTGGCTCCCACAAAGTTTGCAATCTCGTGAGAGAAGACAGACAAAAACAAAAAAAGAAGTATTCAGTATGGCAGGTGATAAGCGCTGAGAAGAAAATTCCAGCAGGTAAGGCGATAGAGTGATGGGGTTTAATTTATGCAGCATGATCAAGAAAGCAGACTGTTGGTGCTCAAAAAATGCACGAATGAGAGCAGCTGTGTGTAATCCTGCTACATTTGTTAGTTGGCCCCTCAGGAAAGGATGGCTTGTACATAACTTTGTTACTCCCTTCCCCAGGTTTTTTCTTTTTTAGTTTATTAGCTGTTAATCATTCCTATACCATTCGAGGGTTGGGAGCAAATTGTTGAAATGTAAGGACCAACAGCTTAGAAAAATACATAGCTTGGCACATAGTAGGTGTTTTACAAGACTTGTTAACTTACAGCAATGAAAACCATTCGTGTTCCAGAATTCCATATGCCTTTTTCTAATCTGCAGTGTTTGGCTTTCTCCCTGAGAAACCTTGCAAATTACAATCATAATCATAATCAAACTTATTGAGAACTTACTGTGACAAATAAATGAGCTGCCATGTTATTTCTTTAGATCATCTTATGAATCCTCACACTCATGCTGAGGTGATGAATACTTCTGAATTCATTTTTGTTTGTTTGTTTTTTAAAGACACATGGTTAGAGGGGTTGCAGAAACTTCTCCGCATCCCAAAGGTTGCAAGAGGGGTGCCAGGCTTCCAGCCAAAGCTATGTGACTTCAGACAAGCGAAGGTTCTGTATCACACTCAAGCACATTATCTACATCAAGCTATGGTCTGTATTTAATTGGAAATGACTTTTATGTAGAAGGCTGGTTAGCCTGCTAAAGATATTAATATAAAATGTTCTGGTGGTACTTGAATAATAGTACTTGAGTGGGTGTCTGTGTGTGGAGGAGAAACCTTTTGTTTTAATCAGAAGCTGTGTATCCCTAATGACAAAAAGCTGGCATTCGACTTTGACCTTAAAGGAAACTTATAGCCCTAATATTTTTTAAATCTCTATTCACTGATGGGATGAGGTTGAGGTTTGGCAAGACAGAAACCCGGATTAGTAATTTATCCTTGTTGCCTCTCCATTATCCCAGAAAACAATTCAGGGGTAGGCTGCCTGGCTGGACAGTCTAATGCTACTTTGAGTTTTTATTTGAGAATGCTCCATGGCCCCTAATATCCTAATGAGTGTAGGGAATCCGCCAAGGGTATCTGTCTCCCTTCTCTTGTTTTTGTTCTAGTGTATTTCCTCAGAGTTGGTTCTAGTTTCTTTGTGAATTCTCTGGAGCTGTACGGAAGGCCCTTGGAGCCTTCAACTCCAAAAGGTTCAGGCTTGAGAACTGAATCAAAAATGTCATTCCTCCATGGAGGCTGGCTTTTCCCCAAGGCTTATCAGAGGGCTTACCTTTCTTGTAACACTCCATTTGTCCTCCTCCCTCCTTCCTCCTTTTTCCTTCCTTTTTCTTTTTCTGCCCTCTCTTTCCCTTTCAGTCTCTTTCTTTCTCTTTCTTCTCTCTTTTTAAAATCAAATTGTCTCATTTATATCCCGAAGAGAAAAAGCCAAATAAATGAACCAACATGTCAAATTGTCCTATTTCTAAAAAGTAACAGGAGACATCTAGGATAACTAATAAAACTTTACCCCAACTATGCTTGCCAAAGGAAACTGAGTCTTCTTTGGCCCATTATGTTTATTTCATAAGGACAGGGGTACTATGTCTATGATAAGGAGCCAACAGCATCCAACCTGATTTCACAGTATGACGTCATTACGAACATTCCCAGAGACTTACACGTTTAGTGGACTTTTTTGGCCTTAATAAATAAATTAGCAAAAAGTTTCAAAGGCCAAGTGAAGCCTAGGCCACTCCCTAGGTTTTCGTTCACTTTTGCATTGAAAAACGAGTAAAAACCCTAACCAATTCTCCAAATGTTGTTATGTGTTTTAAACTTATTAAACCCACCAGTGTTGTTTTTAAGCAAAAGATGAAGAACAATGTAAGTGTGCTCCACACAAAAATAATTACAGTATGTACTATGTAAAATTAATCACAATTTACTACAGGCTGTAAGGTCTTGCCATGGGTCATAAATTTAAAGCTTTAAAATGGATGAAGGACATCTTTTGATCCTGTCATGGTATCTCTGTGACTGCATACAGGTCCTTACATGAACATAGCATCAAAGTTTTAAAATGAGATCTGTTCTCAGCCCCTCTGATGTGTTCTGAAAGCAGCCACTGAGTGCTTCGTTAATACCAGATCCTACAGGAAAATAAAGACAGCCAAGTCCTGGGGAATGAAACTGAGATTTACACTAACAAATATTTACCAAAGTCCTTAGGATAGCCCATCAGCATTAACTGGTGTAGAGAAATGAGGATTAAACTGTCTTAAAATGATATGAACAACTTAGGGTCTACTCTTTTTGATTCCCAAACTTTGGGATTTTGCTGGATTCTGATTAATTAACCACTCTTGGCTTTATTAACAGAGAATGCCATGCATTACATTATCCTGTCTTGCCATCTCTGTACCAACATTAGAGTAACCAGTGATCGTCATTGGTGTTGCCCTTAGTGACCACTCAAGGACAATGACACCCATCCTTCCCAAATCACACCAGACTGACATGGAGATTTTGGCACTTAAATTTGATTTGTATGGCCTTTTATGGTTAGCAATTATATTTCTCACATCTGCTATTGAGCCTGCAAATAACAGAATCTCCTCTGATCTATAACTTTCTTATTTCCTAGGAGCTTAAATATTAAAGAACCAACTTTATAGGCTGCTTCTTTTAGAAAAGGACACAAACAGCCTTGGAGCAATGAAATTATGAACATAAGATAAAGGACATCAACTTTAGTGCCTGGACTTTGGTGAATTTATTTTTGTACTTTTGTTTAACCAGAGACTCTCTGAGCCTGAGATTCTTCATCCATAGAATTGTGCATAGAATTTTAGTGAAGATCAGTATATTGATATGGTGTAATAGGAATAGATGACATGCGTCTATGGCATCTAAGTATAATATTGTATATAATTACATTTAATTATATAGATAGGTATCTATCTGTTGTGTTGAAGACAGATGAGATTTCCGGACTGCTAAACTACGGGGAGATGAGATCAAATTTTGAAATTCTGAGAGTATAAGTTCTAAATTGAGAAAATGCAAAAGTGGTTAGAGACATGGTTAGAAAGAAACAGACTTTTTTAATGTATCAGACTCAGCGAGAGGAAGCCACTGTACTTTCTCAGGATTTGTTAGCACATCAAAGCCAGCCCACCATAGCTGAGCTTCACCAAAATTGAGGAGCAATGCCTTTTCAGCCGGGTAGAGGTATTTCCCCATCTAATCCTCTCCTAAAAAATGTCTGATGACCTCAATTGTAGTCATGGATGAAAAATAGTAATAGAGTTAAGAGGAAAATAGAATTCCATCTGTGAGAAGAATAATTTTCTGCAGCCAACTGTTCTTTTGACACTTTTAAGTTCCCTTATGGCTTGTAAAGTAGTGTTACATATAAGTATATACAAATATAATATTTAAAAATATATTTAAATAAAATGTATTTTACATATATTTAAATGATATTTAAAACATAAAAATTATAAATATATAAAATACAATGTATAATTTATAAATTTTTATGTTTATATTGCACTTATCATGGGGGTTCAAACAGGTAAAATACTCAAGAATTGTCTAGTTCCATTATTACAAAATTAAATATTCATCAAAATATCAAAGATATAACTCTGTATATTCCTCCATTTTTTTCTCTTTTGAGATAGGGTCTCACTCCGTTGCCCCAGGCTAGAGTGCCACCATTTTAGCCTAGCTCACAGCAAGCTCAAACTCCTGAGCTCAAGCAATCCTCCTACCTCAGACTGCCGAGTGGCAGTTCCCACTGTGAGCTAATTTTTCCATTTTTTTATGAGATATGGGGGTCCCTCTCCTGCTCATGCTGGTCTGGAACTCCTGAGCTCAAGGGATTCTCCTGCCTTGGCCTCAAAGAGTGCTAAGATTACAGGCATGAGGTACCATACCTGGACTTTCCTCCATTATTATGTTCACTCATTAGTATAATATAGTTTCATTTTTCTGAAGATGATTATTACTCAGAAATTCTTATATGCATATGTCTGAAGAATTTCTGCTGTTTACATATTTAACCTTATAATTGGTGACGTAGTTAGTAGTCTGTTGATATGCTTTAGCATAATTTGTTCAATGATTTCTATATCTTTTAACATTTATAAGCTATTTATTCTGCTAACAAAAAATGAGGTCACCAAATGAGCCGATGCCCATAAATTACTGTGTTAAGGCAGGAGATTAAATTTTTCTCCTAAAGTCTTCACCAGAACCAACCTTCCATGGAGAAGAAGCTGTCTATGTGCCCAGGACTTATTATTAATCAAGCAACCTTGATTCACAGGATGTGAGAAAAACTTTGCATAAGCACAAATATGCCTCCCCACTTGCCCACATGCCATAGTGCCATTCTTCCCCCTTGTAGAGTCACGAGGAGCTCTTTTAAAATATAAGGTTCTTTTAAACTTTGGTACTGCCGTGGTACAACCAGAGAAGGCTGACTGGTGCTAAGCTACTTGGCTGACTTTGGCCGGGCAATCAAGTTCAAGGAAATGAACTGTCCTCCACTTCTTGGCTAGAGATAAAGACTAGAAACCATCACACATATAAGAATGCTTGCAAAAAAAAAAGTTTAAAATAAAACTTCTACTTAACCAGCCAGAGTTTCTGTTCTGAAGGTAAATAAAATCAGTTAAAGAAAAAAAAAATTATAACGCTGAACACAAATGGGCCTGAATCATGAAGATTCTTACAATAACAATTGGTAAATATCAAAGATGTAAATAAGCAGAAAGAGACTGACCCTCTATCTGGATGCAGTCTCAAGACCACTTGGTCTACCAAGGGACACACACCATCATGTGTCATGTGGACAAATTCAGCAGCCTCTCCTTTTCCAGATTCTGTGTCCTGCAAGCCATCTGCAGGGTGTCACCAACGTCTGAGATTAATTTTTTCTCCTAAAGTCTTCACCAGAAGACTTTCTGTCCTTTTCTGTTTAGAATCAGTAAATGACTTCCTTTTACCAGATCCTTCACAATTTATCTAAATTACTCCAAGTTTAACCCCAGGTTATCTTTTTCAAGCTTACTATCCCACACTATCTCCCTCATGCTTTATTCCAGTCAAATGGGACATTCACCATTCACCACATATGTCCTGGGTCTGCCTTTGCATTTTGCATAAGCTAATTACTCTGTCTAGAATGTCTAAATGCAAAAATTATCTCAAGGCTTAGTTGCTGAACTATTTCCTTGATGACCTATATTCTTCAAGGTGTACCTCATACATTACCTCTTTTGGAGGGCCATTTTCCTAGACCTTACTACTTACAGCAGTGGTTGGAAACATTTACTGAATACTGAGCACTCTGCCAAGGGTTCATAGACTTACAAATGAGAAAAGTATCAAAGAATACTGAGTGCCAGGGTTCAAATCCTGGCTCTATGTCTAATTGGCTATATGAACTTGGGAACTCCTTTACAGTCTCTGTGTTTCAATATCCTTGTGTGATATGTGGATAATCATAACACAGTTAATACCTAATAAAGTTATTATGAGAATTATGTGAAATAAAACATATGACTCCCATAGAACAATTCCCAGCAAATTGTAATTACAGTATACAAACTGGATGTTGTTACTATGGTACAAGGTAGATGCCATCATTATTCCCATTTAAGACATGAGAAAACCAGGGGTCAGAAAGGTTGAAAACATGTCCAAAGTTACACAGATGGGATTGGCATATAGTGATGAGAACAGCTGCCTTCCAAAGTTACACAGGTAGGATTGGTGTATAGTGGTGAGAACAGCTGCCTTCCAATGTTACACAGATGGGATTGGTGTATAGCGCTGAGACCAGTTTCCTTCCAAAGTTACACAGATGGGATTGGTGTATAGTGGTGAGAACAGCTGCCTTCCAAGGTTACACAGGTAGGATTGGTGTATAGTGGTGAGAACAGCTGCCTTCCAAGGTTACACAGATGGGTTTGGTGTATAGTGCTGAGAACAGCTGCCTCCCAAAGCTACACAGATGGGATTGGTTTATAGTGCTGAGAACAGCTGCCTTCCAAGGTTACACAGATGGTATTGGTGGTATAGTGCTAAGAACAACTTCCTTCCAAAGCTACACAGATGTTATGTGACATCTAGGACACACACATACATTTGTCAATTTGAAACCTATGGTCTTATTTTCTGTAATATAGGCAGACCAGTTGTCTGTGTTTTCAATCTAGTGATTTTCCTGAGGGCTAAACAATTATACCAATAAACATTTGTTGACATTTATTATTAATGCCAGACATGGTACTCAGTGTTATTTATGCATTAACCCATTTAATTCTCACAGCAGACTTAGTAAGTAGAAATCCTTTCTATCCTCATTTTATGGAGAAGGAAGCTCCTTAGCTTTAGAGAAACTTGCTTAGTCACATGCTTACATGTGACAGAGCTGGGACTCAAACCCAGACTCTTACCTGAGACAACATCCCACCCACATGAATTTCTTCCTTTCCTCTTCTCCCTCTTCTCCTAGTGGTGGCTGCTTCTGTATCACCCGGTGCTTTGTTAGTTGTGCATTTATCAGACACTCTTGGCCCACCTGCCACTCACCTCAAGAGCAAGACACTGTCCCCATTCACCACCACCAAACTATGAATGTCTTCCAAGTAGTAGATCCCTAATAAACATCAAACTGAATTTCTCTTCATGTTGGAAGTTGGATTATGAAAAATCAAATGTTGTGTACAAATGAAATATGTTGCATATATGCCGACACTTTGTAATCACACAGGGTTTGAGTCCGATTCCTCTATGAATGACTGATGAATGACAAACCACTTTTGCATTAGTTAAGAGGCTCAGCTGTGTAATTGTACTGAGCAGATATCTTGTCCCAAGCTTATCAACTTTTTTTTTTTTTGAGACAGAATCTTACTATGTCACCCTCTGTAGAGGGCCATGGTGTCACAGCTCACAGCAGCCTCAAACTCTTGGGCTTAAGCCATTCTCTTGCCTCAGCCTCCCAAGTAGCTGGGACTATAGGCATCTCCCACAATGCCTGGCTTTTGTTATTGTTGTTGTTATCATTAGTGTTTAGGAGGCCCTGGCTGTGTTCGAACCCACCAACCCCAGTGCCTGTGGTTGGCGCCCTAAACACTAAGCTACGGGTTACTAACATTTTTGTTTGTTTATTTGACTTACTCATTCTATACCAGGTTCCCCATCTATAAACAGAAGACAAGAATAGTATCTTCCTCTTAGGGTTGTTGATTGATGAAATTAAATGAGAATATTCATGAAAGTAATATTCATTACTCTTGTCTAGATCTAAAATCTTCCTCAGAGAAGATCACAAATTTTGTGAAATAAAATTGAGTGAAGATGAAGGCAAAGAAAGTAAATAACTCACTTGGAAAAGGTTCCCTGAAAGGATTGTGTGAGAAATAGAAGGAAGGGGGGCCTTATCCTGGTAAACAGCTTTATTTTTAACTCAAGGGTCACAATTTCCGGTGTGATAAAGGCCTCATCAAAGATTCTCTAATCTCGCTGAGAGACTGAATTTCACATGCTATACTCATTCATTTGAGTAATCATCTCCAATTTGTTAAGAGTCGGACAATTAAATTTAGTGTAAAATATGTGAGCCAATAAGAAGAAAGGAATAAGCACATAGTTTTTCCGAGGAAGATACAACTCATGGTGTCAGAAAATACACACACACACACACACACACAAAATATTCCCCCATATCAATAAAGAAGCCTATGTTCCATGAAATTGTAGCATCTGAAAGTTATTAAGTATTATGGTCTGAACTGTATTCCCTCCCAAATTTACATGTTGAAGCTCTAACAGTTGTATTTATTTATATGGCCTTTAATGAGGTAATAAAGGTTAAATGAGGTCATAGGGTAGGATCCTAATTTGACAGGTTTGGTGTCCTGAGGAAATGCCAGAAATCTCTCTCCTAATACAGAGATGAGTCAGCAAGACGGCAACCATCACAGAGCCAGAAAGAGAGCCCCCACCAGAAACCAACCCTGTCATCATCTCCATGTTGGACTTCTAGCCTTCAGAACTGCAGGGAAATAAATTTCTGCTGCTTAAGCCACCCAGTTTGTGGTATACCGTTATAGTAACCTAAGCAGATGAGTACACTAACATTTGCATTAAATTATTTCCCATCTTCCAATAAAAGTAATGGTTATATTTTTCCAATGAAAAGTCAGGATGGCTTTTAAGAAAAAGAATTTTTGTGTCCCTTTCAAGTCAAGGAGTCTATCTGGAAGATGCAGTTTTGATCATTTGACTTTTATGTTCTAGACAAAAAGAAAAATTAATTACACTCCTACACATAATCCTTGTTTTGTAAAGCAGCTCTTCATTAGGAAATCTCTTCCTCAAGGGCCACTCTCTAGAAATCAAACACGGCCCCTCACAGGGAGACAAAGACAGGCCACATGGCCAAACCAGTGCACAGTCGGCAATGACACGGGCTCTTTGTTAGATGGATTTTACTCTTTTTCCATCTGGAATCCTTTCTGGCAGAAAGGATTTTACAATTCCATCATATCAAGCAAGCCATGCTTGGCACTTTTTGGTGAAGGACGGCAGGACAACGCTGTGGTCGACGGGACAGACGAGGTTCCGTGAGCTCTACGGACTGCAGCCTGAGAAAGCTGCTACTATTTATACTGCCTTCAAGTGTTCATTTATTTATTTATTCTTCCTTCCTCTAAGTACTTTTTTTTAATATAGAACTTTATTTTTGTTCAAGAAGTAAAGACTTCTTTGGCTATTTTGGGCATTTCACTACAGTTTTAGGTTACGATGTTTTTGTAGTAAACTGAACGTCCAAGAAGAGCTCTCATTGACCCAAAACTTCCTCAAGCTATAGGTGGGCAATTAACTTTTTTTTTTGTAAATTAAATCATAACTGTGTAGAATAATGCATTATGAGGTACAATGTGCTGGTTTTATATACAATTTGAAATACTTACAACAAACTGGTTAACATAACCTTTGCTGCACTTAATTATTATGGTGAGACATTTATACTCCACACTTAGTGGATTTGACATGTACCCTTGTAAAATACACCATAGGTGTGTTCTCCCTCCACTTATCCAATTATCCAATTATCTCCCTCCACTCGGAAGCGTGCCACCTTCCTAGACTTAGCCAGAAAGAACTGGAAATGTTGAACCTATTAGTACTTTTGAGATCTGCTGTGTGCCTGGTACTGAGCAAGGCTCTGGGGACAGTGCAGGAAGAGGACAGCCCCCATATCACAAAGTAGTATGTAAATACAGAATACTGCACGGAATTAGCCAAACTAACAAGTAAGAGCTAAAACAGAGTAATAGATGACTCTGAGTTGTCATTTAGAGTGAGTCATCTGGGGAGAGGGTGGCTTCTCCCAGGGATGACATCTGACTTATAAAGAGGGATCACCTATGCCTAGACGGAGAAGGAGGATTCAGAGCAATTAGTACAAAGGCCCTGTGGGGGAATTACCTTGCTTTGTTTGCAAGTCGGGATGAAGACTGGAGTGGCTGGGGTGGAAAGGGGTTCTGCTGGATCAGGAGGGCTACGTGGACCATGATCATGAAAGCTGGGGCAATATTCTAAGTACCCTGAGAAACCGCTGCCTGGCTCTGAGTTAAGTGAGTGACAAGATCAACCTAACCACAGTGGCCGATCGACACAACCCAGCCTGCAGCCTGTTTTTGCAAACGAAGTTTGACTGAGACAAAGTATTCTCTATACCTGCTCTTGAGCTACCAGGGGATAATTGACTGGTTGTGACAGGGACCTTATGTCCCACAAAACCTAAAATATTTTACTACCTGCCTTTTACAGAAAAAGTTTGCTAGCAGGGAAGCGGGGGACTCAGTATGGAGGCTGTGTAGCCATCCACTGCAAAGTGATGGGGGCTGGGACCACGGCGGTTGGTAGCAGCACCAGTGTGGGAGGTGAACTGATCTGGGACATGCTTTGCAAGAAGAGAGGAGAGAATTTTCTGGTGAACTAATAGTCTTGGTGGACAGAAGAGAAGATAGGACACAAAACATTTCTAGCGTTTTGAGCAACTGAGCGGACATCAAGGCCATGTGCTGAGATGGGGAGCTCTAGGGAGGGATGGAATGGTGTGAAGGGTGAGCATGAAGAACTGGTGGAGAATGTGCATTCATTTTGAAATACCCTCTTTGCATGGCTTCTTTCTATTTTTTTTCTCTCACCCTGAATGCTAAACTATAAACAGAAGGCAGGGGCCATGCCTGTGCCGCTAACTCTTATAACTGCACATCTACCCCGGCAATTCACATAAATTACATTACTTAATCTTTACAAAACTCCCTCAAGCTCCTTGCTGCTGTAGCTGCTACGCTAACCCTACAGACTTGGAGATGGAGGCTAGGAGGAAAGGATCAAAAGCACAAGTGTCTTTCCTCCAGGTGAGTAAGGACATCTAATTGGGTGAAGGGGGCCATGCCCTGGCTGATGGGAACTGGTAGGACATGGCACTGTGGAAATGCAACCACACAATATTGCCATGTCTGAATTTTTCAAGGAAACCTAGAAATCCAGTCTATTATACAAATATGAAGTTTCTCAATTAAAAAAAAAAAAGACATTGCACCATTGGTTGAGAGTAAGCCTGAAAGATTCCAATCCTAGCAGCCACCCCTTACATTTTCCTCTGTGTACTAACCACCTCTCTGGTGGGAGAAAAGCTAATCTATTCCTCAGTAAATATTATCAGTGAGATCGGTGTAACACATTGTGCCTGTGTGCTCAGCCAAATGTATTTTTTATTGAAGATGTTTCTTATAATAGCTAAGGATTGCACTAGGCATTCACTTTTTGTGTCTGGAACACTACAGCCATTCTCAGATGTCTGAACATCTGCCTGATGACTGGAGTGAGCCCTCAAACCATATTGCCAGGGCGGCTAATGAATTCCTGTCGTCCTCTTAATGCAATGATGCAGCCATGCTGGTTTCACTGTGCCAACAAGCCATGTGATTTTAGAACTAAAGATATTAAATGCTTCCTCCCTCCCCCCATGCTTTCTTTTGAGATTCAATTTGTTGCTAAGTTTGGATTTTGCAGACTGGATATCCTATTGATGGCTCCAACTTTAATTTCATAAAAATGGGAGATTTAAAATGCTATCATTGGCTTATCTTTTCAATTTTCAGCACAACATCCTCTAAACAGTATAACAAGAAGGAAAATAAAATGTTTAAAATTTCTAGCAAATTCAATTTGGTGAACAATTACTGAATGCCTATTATATGTCAGGATCTGTGCTAGGTCCCAGGATACAAAATAAACGAGCCATTGCCCCCACCCATGAGCATTCACTTTCTAGTGAGGGAGACAGACCCATAAAAATAATACATTGAGACACGTGCTATAATGGAAGGATGACAAAATGCTTTGGGAACTTAGATAAAAGGGTGATTAATAGTGACTTCATGGGGGCAAAGCTGAGAGAAGTCTGGGTGAAGGAAAGCTATACACGAATTCTTACAGAATGCTCTACCTTTACCGATGGCTGGAGTTTCAGAATTCAGGTATAATAAGAACGTATAAGTACGTTCTCAGTAATAGAAACTAACAGCTACTAAAAGTGAACACAGTGATATTATTATTGTATTTGCACTGATAACTCATTCCTCAGGACAACCCAATAAATTCAGCTTGTTTTAAATCCTCACTTTGCAGATTAAGAAACTGAGATCCAGAAAAGTGAAGTAATTTAGCCAAAGTTCTCAATGCCAGTCATTGGAAAAACCTGTATTCTATTCCAGGGCTGTATGATTTGAAAGCCTGGGCTTGTAAACACTAAATTCTATCACCAGGTAGGGTAAACAGCACGTGGACATAAAATATTTTCATTTGAGACTACAAATTAGTCCATTAGGAGTAGCAGATAGCTTACACTGTGGTGTATTTGATAGGTGCACAGGTGGGAATGAGCTATGAATATTTCAATTAAAGCCTTGCCAAGTAAACCAAGTCCAGATTTTATGACTATGGAGTTGGAGCTTTACTTTAAAGGCAGCAAGGACTCTTTGGATGCTTGTAGAATCAAAGTAACAAGATGAAGGATGAGTACCTTAGACAAGTCCAAGTGCTTTGAACAAGCTTTGGAGAAACCAAAAGCTACCTTATCTATTAGGAAATTACAGAAATAAACCAGACAAATGACGATGACGGGCTAAGCAAGGGCACTGGTGGTGAGGACAAAGATGAGGATGTGTGATGAAGCTGAAGAGGGAGAACCAGTATGATTTCACGATGGATTAATTAGAAGG
The DNA here is from genome assembly GCA_963573935.1 of Arctocebus calabarensis. Lineage (NCBI taxonomy): Eukaryota > Metazoa > Chordata > Mammalia > Primates > Lorisidae > Arctocebus > Arctocebus calabarensis. The sequence goes on along the minus strand of CAUYON010155217.1, from coordinate 38,356 downwards.
ATGAAGCAGGGTCCATGGATGACACCAGGGATTCTGACTTGAATAACTGGGTAGGTGTTGATGTAAAATTTAGAACACAAGAGGAAGGTCCATGGGGGTTCAAGTGGATAAATCTAAGAAATAATTGGTAATACAGAGATTTGTCCTGAAGACACAGATTTAGGAATCATGAGATAAAGGAAATCACCTACTCCCAGACAGAATGTGTGGAATGAGAAGAAATAAAGACTTAAGACACAACAATAAGACCAACGATAGTTATACACAGATATTAACAATAACATTTAACTTGATATTAGGCACCGTTTTATTGCTGAAACTGCAAAAGAGTTTCAGCCTGGGTCTAGTTGCTCACTGCACAAGGATCCAAATATTGAGACAGGAGGATGGACAAGGAAGAAAGAAATTTTTAATACAACAGATGTATTGTTAGAAGAATGAAAGAAGCTGCCTCAAATCTATCTCTCTCTCTCTCTGACGAATGGAGCTCAGGGGCTTTTAAAGGAAGCCATGTGCCTTGGGGCAGGTTATGGTATATCTTACAAAAGATGTATTGGGGGCAGGTTGTGGGGATGGTGAGTCTTGGCATCAGAAAGTCTATCCAGGAACCCTGAGGATCTCAGCTGCTTTGTCTTCTACAAAATCTACTGTTTTTCTGGGAAACAATTCAAAAGATCAAGTACTTAATTAAGGGAGAGGATTATAAAAAGCATGTAGAGGTCACTGAAAACCTCTGAAATTTGTTCATGGGGCTGGTTGCAAATCTTCTTAGTACCTCTGTAATTTGTTAATTGGTGGAAACCAACCAAAGTGGAATAACTTTTTGCTTTTATTTTTTATTTATTTATTTTTTAAGAAACAGGGTCTTGCTACGTTGCCCAGGCTAGAGTGCAGAGGCTATTCACAGGCATGATCATAGTACACTACCGTCTTGAACTTCTGGCAATCCTCTATCTTAGCCTCCTGAGTAGTTAAGAATACAGGTGCGTGCTCTTTTTGCTTAGTAACTAGTCTGTCTGCAAGAATTTCATGGCTACATCAGGGGGCTTTTGTGAGGACTTTTGTGATTACTTCTTTTTGCTTATCTGTGGTGTCAGATATCATGAAAAGTGTGCATGGATTTTTTTTTTTCTAAAGACCATTTATTTATTTCTCACTAAGACTTTACCTTGAGGACATAAGTAAGTTGTTACCAATCCCCACCCCACCCTGAAAACTGATTAGAATAGTCAATGTTATAAAGCAGATATGAATAGTCTGAAGGATTGGAACCAACATTAGCTGACAAAGAACAACTTTCATCTTTTTGCTAATCAGTTTAGCTAGTGTTTGTGTACTTAATGTGTGGCCCAAGACAACTCTTTTTCTTTTAATATATGGCAGAGAAGAAAGAAAGGTTGGATGCTCTGAACATTCACTTATACAAGGGTAAAAATAATGTGAACACATTTCCTTTGGGGACCCACAATGAGAATTGAGATCATTTAATTTAACCTCAAAACATGTGCACATCTCTGTGTTGCTCTAACAAAAAGAAATGCCAGTTACTTACAAGCATCCATATGAAAGTATGAGAAACAGGTGAGCATAGCAGTACACAGGGAAGGGACCAGTATGAATATTTAAATTCTTTTTAGAAAAGGATATTCATTATGATTGCTAACAGCCCAACCACAGTAAATTAAAGTACAATAATAGTTTGAAAGAACTATTTTTCTTTTCAAAGTTTCTTATATTTTTCATGTAGTGACCAAAGTGTCAGATGTAAGAAGACATTTTGCATTTGTGTTGTGTTTACAGGAGAAATAATTTAAGTCAGTAAAAAAATGACAGAGCCTTCACCCCTTCCTCCTATACACACACAGATGGGAGCATTCTAATCACTGAGCCTTAGAATGACTGCATACTTGACCTTCTGAGCTATTCAGAAAAGTTTTATTCATGAAAAGTTCTCACGGCTGTAAAACATTAAACAGAAAGAACCTGCTCAGCATGATGGGTTGTATTTGTATTTCTTTTTGTGTGAGGAGTTGAAAAAGCTTTACAAATAAGATCTAATAAATCTCTTTCGGATAATTGCGTGTGGGACTCTCGTCCACTCAGTGGGGACCGGTGGGGCAGGTAAAGGGAGAACAGAGACTGAGAGAGAAGCAGGGTGGACAGATGGCTGTTGCTATCTGAAGTCATCAGAAACGTGCAGGGCCGCACACGTTTGTCTGCTGATAGGACTTCTCCTTGTACAGCCCGCTCTCTGCTCACCCCACCTGAGAGCTGCTGCTTCTAGATTTACCATCTGTTAACACAGGTGAAATACAGAGAACAAGACACCAGAAGTGCGGAGTAGGGAGGTACAGGAAGGAAGACCAGGAAAGTGAACAATTACAAAGCACTTCCTATGTTCAGGAAACCGTGCTAGATACTGTCGCATTTTATAGTAGGTGCTCAATGGATGCTTAGTTTCTCCCCTTTCACATAATTTGTGCTATTTGATGAAAGGAAACGGAGTTTCATAGGGGAAAAGAAGAGCAGCTCTGTGAAGGAATGTCGCCGATCATGAAAGAAATGCATTTACATATACTTGGAGACATGATGGAAGCCTTGGGCCTGCTTATGTGACCCGTGCAGGATTATACCCAGGCAGGACCCACTCCACTCCCAGAAAGGATTACTACAAAAAAATGAAGCACCCAAAGGACAGGAGCAGCCACTGGGACAAAGAACGCAAATTTTCCACAGGACTTTTCGCTAGCGAAGTGGATTAGGAGGGTGGAAGAGAATTCTGCACAAATGAAGTCACTGCCTTAGTTCTTGACTTTGGCAGGACAGTGGAGACTGATGTGGCATTAGGGAGAAATCTTTTTACTCTCTCCACCCACAGGTTTGAACTTGGTTCTTAAACTTTTCTAAATATCTCAAGGAAACCTTGGAGAAGTCATAGCTTTCATGAGACAAGGGAGCCACTCAAATCAACTGAGTCAGGGATAGTAATTCGCTGGCTCTAGATTCAGATGGCCTGAGTGTGAATCAGTTTCTGTCAGTTAACCTGAGCTTAGATATGTAATCTCTGGACTCTGGAATCAGGTTTTTTTTGAAATAGAGTCTCACTCTGTCACCTTGGGTAGAGTGCCCTGGTGTCATAGCTCCCAGCAATCTCAAACTCTTGGCTCAGGCTCCTGGGTAGCTGGGACTATAGGCGCCAACCACAATACTTGGCTAGTTATTCTATTTTTTAGTAGAGACAAGTCTTGCTCTTGCTCAGGCTGGTCTTGAACTCTTAAGCTCAAGCAATCCACCTGTCTCAGCCTCTCAGAGTGCTAGGATTACAAGTGTGAGCCATTATGCCCAGCCTGGACCCTGGTTTTCATACCTACGAAAGGAGTGATCATAAGAATATTTATAATCTCTGCCTCTCAGAGCAACTGTGGTAATAATCACATGAAATAATGAAGCGGACGTTCAGCACAATGTCAGGCATGTGGTAAGAATTTAACACATATTACTTTATGCTAGTAGCAATTTTCTAAAATGTTGGGATGATAACTTGCATCTGAGGCTCAGTATCAAGCTACACAACTTTTAAAGTATTGTGATGATCTGATAGAAATATGATGAGATTTATTCTATCTGTAGGTTGCACCACAGCCTTGAGCTCCTAGCCTCAAGTGAACGTCCTGCCTCAGCCTTCCCAGTAGCCTGGATTATAGGCATATGCCACTGTGCCCAGCTAAAGTGTATATATAACCACATGCACATATGACAACAAAGAGGTGGCCAACACACATAGAATATTTGGTAAATATTTATAAAGTTTTGTAACGGATATTTTGTGAATAAAGGTACATTTAGCTGCAACTTCCCGGTTTCCCTCTATGTATAGAGGTGATTTGGGGGACAGTAACTCATTGACACGGCAAAAGTGGTGGAGAATATCTGGTGGCTCCTTTACGTTGGATGATCAAAGAGGGCCTCTCTGAAAAAAGGACACGGTACACTGCAATTTGAATGACAAGGACCAGCTAGCCTTGTTATGCTAAGGAGAAGCATATCCCGAGAAGGTCTGAGGGACGGACAGTGGAGGACACGAAGAAGAGACCAGTGGAGAGCTGTGCAAAGTCAACTGGTACAAAAATTCCTTTCTGTAAATTTTGATGAAGATCTATCTAGATGATTCTGAAGAGAAAGTTGTGATCTGTGTTAAGTGTTAAAGGATCATTCTGTTTTCTGTAAGGAAGATTTACCCTAAGAGGGAGGGAAACAGATATTCCCACTATCGAGTTGTGAAGGTGGCAAGAGGAGATGGTGTCTCTCAATAGGAGGGTAGAAACAGAGATGGAAAAGTCGACACATTTAGGGAATGTTTTGATGTAAAAGTAATAGGATTGTTAACAGACTGGATGTGGTGTGTGAGGGAAAGAAATCAAGGACAGCTCTGAAACTGGCTTTAAAAGTTAATGCCATTCAGTAAGTCAGAGACTGGGAAGGACAAGTTTGTGCTGGAGGTGGAGCAAACACAGGACTCAAAAGGTTCTACCTTGTTCAGCTTGGAAGACTAGCAAACGGCGGTGGAAATGTTAAATAGGTGAGTGAGTATGAGTCTGGATTTCTGAAAAGTCAAGGCAACAGACTGGTGTTACCCTATGGACGGGAATGCATGAGATTACCTGCGAGTGCTGAAGGTCTAGCACTGAGCCTTGGTGAGCCCAAATATTTAGAGACAGAAAGTAGATAAGGGACCAGAGAAGAGGCAGCCAGAGAAAACAAAAGAGGTAATCAGTGAGTGAGTAGTTATAAGAACCATGTCAGAGGGCCATTAATAGGAAGAGAGGGATCACAGTCTTATCTGAGAGGTCAATACAAGGAAAGGACAGAGAATAAATGTCTTTAGAATTTAGCCTCAGGACAGAGGTTGTTTAGGGGTGTGACAGGTGGGTCTCTGTGGAATGGGAAATGGAAGCCCCCCTGGGGCAGTGAGGGAGAAAGTGTAAGTGAGTAGGTGTCTCAGCAGACGTTGCTGTAAAGGGTGGAATATAAATAGGACAGTGATTGAAAGGGATCTCGAGGTCAAAGAGGAATTTCTTTTTCAGAGGTGTATGAGCCTATTTATATACCTATGTGAGTGATCCACTTGAGAGGAAGAAATGGATGATTCAAGAGAATGAGAAAATAATTGCAGGAGAAAAGTCCTTGAGAAGGGGCGGGGGGATGGCAGAACCCACAGGCTTCTCACGGGCCTGGAAAGGTACAGAAACAGTCTTCCCCTGTGACCACATGAAGTCCATACGTGATGAAAGGCACCTAAATTTTAATTATAACTCTGACCTCATGTCTGTATTAGGCAGGCTGGAAGGAAATATGAATAACTAAGAAACATGTTAAATAAGGACAAAGGGTGAACCTTCCTTCTTTTAGTTAACAGTAATATCTGCTTTCATAATAAATAGAATTTTTTAAGTAATAGATTCTGGAAAAAGCTCCTAAATCAGTATTCTCACCCAATGGACAGCAAGAAAAGAGCTGCCAAACATGAAGAACCTCTGAGCTGCTGCCTTTTGACAATGTGGCTCTGCTGATGGCAACACTATACCCCAGTCCCTGTACTGACTCTTCACATGGTTAATAAACATCTACATAGTTTTACCATGTGCTGGTGCTGTTACAACAATTTTATAAATATTAACATATTTGATACTCAAGATAATATTATGTAGGTAGCTCCACTAGTCTCTTTCTACACATGAGGCTTCTGGGGCACAGAGAAATTACATAACTTGTCCAGCGCCACACAGCAAGACAGGGGGCTGAGATTTAAACCGAGGCACTAATGCCAGAATCTTTACCTTACCCTTCCCACTGTGCTTTGGATATGACCTCTAACTTCATCTTAACAGCAAACTTACAAGAAAAGTACAATTATTCTATCTTTAATAGCAGAGAAGAATGAGACTTAGGGTAAGTTAGATGACTTGCTCACGGTCACAATAAGTGGCTGTGCAAATATTCAAATCCAGATCTTTCTCTCTGCAAGTGTGTACTCTCACCATCTAAAACCAGATTAAGTTTCAGAAAGATAGTAAAAAAAGTATCTTATCACTCAAAAAAGATAAATGAAATATGCCAAGTAGTGTATCAAGGAAACTTTTTGATCATGGGAATGAAAACAGTTAAATTATAATGATAACAAAAATGATTAACTATTGAATGATATTATAGGTCTGGATTCATAAGATTGTAGGACTTACTGAGCTCAAGAATTTTAGAATTTAGATAAGTTTGATTCCATTTTAAAACCACTTTTAAAACATGGGGTAAAAATACATATGTCTTATGAATATTTCCAAAAATAATTCATGATCATCTGGAAAAAATAGGCTTTACAGACAAGTTAAAAAAAGGAAGGAAGAAAAGAAGAGAGGGTGAGAAGGAAAGAAAACTATCTAAATAGGATTTGAGAGTTTATTGCATGCAGTTCTTGACACTGTATACATACACACACAGATAAATATATTCTTATATAAATTGGATCATACTATGTGTATTTTTCAGTTACCTCCTTTTCTAATTAAAAGTATATTAGGATCATTTTCTATAACAATAACTATGACAAAATTCTATTTTTAATACTTGCATTATGTTGTAATGATAATCTATACTCTAATTCGTGTAATTTTCTCCTATTTCTGGAAGATTGGGTTGTGTATTAGTTTTCTTAGGCTACCATAACAAAATACCATAGACTAGGTAGCTTATGCACCAAAAATATATTTTCTCATAGTTCTTGAGGCTCAAAGTCCAAGACAAAGGTGTTGGCCGGTTTAGTTTCTCCCGAGGTCTTCTCCTTAGCTTTCAGACAGCCACCTTCCTGCTGTGTCCTCACGTAGCCTTTCTGTGTGTGTGTACACTCCTTCTTCTTCTTGGAAGAAGACCTGTCATATTGGAGTAGGATCCCATCCTTATGACCTCGCTTAACCTTAATTATCTCCCTATAGGGTCTATCTCCAAATACAGTAACACTGGGGGTTGGGGTTTCAACACATCAGTTTGGGGAAGGAGACCATAATTCAGTCCTTACAGGTTGTTTCAAATTTTGGGTAGTTTGAATCATATTGATTAGAAATTACAAAATGATTCTTACCTAATTATTTTCTAAGGGCATAATCCTAGCAGCATAATTGCTAGGTCAAAGGGTTTTGATATGAAATGATGAAAGTATTTTAGAAAGTTTTTTCTTCTGAAAAACTTCTGTCATTGGAGTATGAGAATGAAAACACAACCATGTCAAGGAACAACATGTTTTCTAAAATTGTCTAACCTTGAACTGAATCTTAGCTGAAACCATCACCTCTTGACTGCCCCAGTACCAAACATCAGACCACTGGCAGCCAGTCTGCTCACTCTTGAATTCCATACAAATTTGGAGGAGCAAAGGAGAACTTTGCAGGGGAGGCAAAGAGTTAGAATAGCCTTCAGTATCTTTGTTGCCTGCGTTCTAGATTATTCCTTTTCAATTCTTCACATGATATTAATGGAAAGATACAACCCAGTTCATCTCATGGATAAACACACAGTGGGCAGAAGAGAGGGAATGTTCTGGTTAACTTGGGGGCAGCCTTAAAGTTGTCTTCTCTTTCTTCTGGCTAACCTACCATAGTTGAAGGGGAGCGTTTTCCTACTCAGCATTCTCTCCTTAAATATTTTGTTCTGCTAGCATCAGGTTACCAGGCTCTGAATACCCTAAACATACTGCAGGGAATTAAGTATGGAACCATTGCTTCCTCTTCCTCACATTTAATCTCTGGACCCTAGTGCCTCCACAATTGGGCAAATATTTTAATTTTGAGGTGGGGAGAAATCTCAAATTGAAACACAGACAAGGCAGATACTTTCACACAGAAAATGGAGAGAGCTTACCAATAGTTCCCCCACATAAAGAAGTCATTTAACAAATTAGACCCTTTGAGGTTTAATGTAGTTTTTGTGAGTAGAAAAAATATCATGGAGAAGATACCTAGGGGGGGATGAAAACTTGGCATAAACAGGGAAGGCCATTTAAGATCAAATAATTAAGAGTTGGTTATATTTAATGTTTTCTACCAATAAATTTTACCTCGAATATGTCAAATGAAGCAAGAGTAGGAAAAGGTAGAAAATAAAATAAAGTTGTCAGTGAGCTACCACATTAAATTCACCTAGTATCACCCAGCCAAAACCATGGTGGAAAGGAAACATTTAGAAAAGAAGAGACAGCTCTGACATAACTGGCTGTTTGGCCTCAGGAATGTATATGATCTCTCTGAGTTTCAGTCTCTGCTTATGACAAATGAAGATATTAATACCATCTTAACTGAACACTTGCCAGACTGAAATGGGATAATATGCAAAACACCCCACAGAGTACACAGCACACAGAATTCGCTCTTCTAGAAGAGGTTTTCTGCCACTTTTGGGAGCAGGAGGAGGGCTCTAAATTCTTCAGTGGCCTTTCGATCATGTGGAATCTGGATGTTCAAAAGAGAACATTTGAAACAAGGAGAACAATAATGCAATGAACAGTTCAGCAGTGATCACAAGCGTGACAGGAATTCAAACAAGGGAGCTGGACCACGCTGCCAGGGAAATATTAGACCAGTTGTTGGGCATAGATACGGGTAAGAGAAGCAAACTGCAGAAAGAGGATATTGAAAGGGGGCAGGATGGAGGTGGGATGCTGAAGCAAAGACACAAAAAATGGTAGGGATATTGAAATAAGTTCAGCAAAACAGAGGCATGAAATTCTTCAATTGATCCATAGTTTATGGAAAGAGCAATTCATGTTCACAATAGATGCATTAAAAAAAGAGCCAGAATGGCTACAGATGACAGTATAAGAGTGTATGGAATAAGCAGTAATTGATGACAATAATGATCTACCAAAAATTAAGAAAATATTTTGAATATAAACCAATTGGTATTATTTTCCAAAACAGAAATGACCCTGATATTAATTTGCTAATAACTATTAGTAGATAAAACATGAAGAAAGCTTTGTTTTTTTCTACTGATGGTGATGATGTGATCATTTTGGCTTGCTTGACATGGTCTTATGACTTTTCCTTCAGTCTGTAATCCTGACAGGACAGTGCTGCTGATCCTCATGTGACTCTTCTAAACCCTAGGATTTTCCCTTCCTGCATATAGCTACAGCTAATGATTATTTTAATTCACATTATAATAAAAAAAGCCAAGGGAATAAACAAACATTCACTTCAATTGTGGAAAGACATGAGGTTGGCTACCTTTTCCAACCCCCTATCCATCAGAACTTTCTAAAATGTTCAGATAAAGGCAACTTTAAAAGTTCTTATTGGTTTGTATCTTTACCTTTCTTTCTTTTATTTATTTATTTATTTTTTTTGAGACTGAGTCTCACTCTGTTGCCCTAGGTGGAGTTCTGTCGCGTCACAGCTCACAACAACCTCAAACTCTTGGACTTAAGCGATTCTCTTGCCTCAGCCTCCCAAGTACCTTGGACTACATGTGCCTGCCACAATGCCCTGCTATTTTTCTGTTGCAGTTGTCATTATTGCTTAGCTGGCCTGGGCTGGGTTCAAAACTACCAGCCACAGTGTAACCACTGTGCTACAGGTGCTGAGCCGGTTTGTATCTTTTCTTATTAATAAAGTAATATATGTTCATTGGAAAAAACTTAGGCAAATAAAACAAAAATTAAAAAATTAAATTCACCTGTAATTCTACCACTGAAACACTTTTTATATCTTTATATTTCCTTCAGATCTTTTTTCCTATGCACACACAAATACATTTTTAAAATATAGTGTTTTCAAAAGTACATTTGCACTGAATTTATTCAAAACATGTTTGTAATCACTGCAATTTTTTATTTATAATTGTCTTGAAAACATTTGTGAACTAAAATAAAATGTTTTTTTTTTCCTATTAAATCATAGCTGTGTACATTAGTGCAATCAAGGGGTACAATGTGCTGGTTTCATATACAATCGGACCTCCCTGAATGGACACCTTCTTGGCCAAGGGAACTCCAGAAATATCCTAGAGCTGAGTTGTAGGCCTAGAGCTGAGGGATCAGACAGATTTTGCCATGCCCCCCCCCTTCTAGGAGATGTCCTTTGTAACTCATTAGCAGGCCCAGACATTAAGCATTTTTGAGTCATCTGCAATTCCCTCTCCCCTCACTAATGCAAGAAAAAGCTTGAACCACTTCTGCAGGTCCTTAATGTACTTAATACATCACATCATACATGTACAATGGCTTGTCTCTGATTAGAAAACTTCCTTCTTTTAATTTAAAACATTCCAAACCCTTCCACAAAGTTTCATTTCTTTAAACAGTTACAAATCAAAGAATCTGTAAAACCAGCTATAACCTGTAAGCCCCGACTTTCATTTGTCCCACCTGTTCGGGCCAAACTAATATACACCTTTCATGTATTGATTTACAACTTTACATGTAAGTCTTTTCTCCCTGAAACGTATAAAACCAGACTGTAACTAGCTATGGCAGTCTCCTTGCTCAAAGCTTCTTGGGCTTGACTCTAAACCATGGTCCTCAAACTTGGCTCAGAATAAACCTCTTCTAGTTATTCACAAAGTTTGAGTTATTTTCCATTAACACGTTTATAACACACACTTCCTTTGAGGCTCCCTCATTAAGTCTTTATTATATTTCAACCAATCAATGCAATTTTATGCAGTTTTACACTTTGTAGCCAGATAGTAGAAACTGAAATGCTAACTTTATAATCATTTTTGAGCTGTGTGCAATTCCCTCACCCCGTCTTGAGTTGTGCTGATCTACTACTTAGGGTTTCATTTTTCTCCTTCTCCCTCCCCACCTCACTTCCCTAGAGGAGACTGTAGGCAATAGGACAGTAGGTCAGGTTCACAAATAATTTTCATCATGACCACTGGCAAATGAAAGAACAGATAAAAAAAAAAACTTTGAATTTCAGAAAAGGATTCCTTTGATCAGTTTACAAATATGGCTACATTACTGAAAGCAATTAAAAGAATCCCACTGTGGACATTTTTAGCTTCTTTTCCTTTTGAAAGGAGAAAGAAAAAGTGGTATATTTTATCTCTCCCTTTTCACTATTTAAAAAAAAAACCAAATAATTAAGAAATAATAAGATATCTACTCAAGTCATACAGTTAGCTGGTAGCTGAAAATTAAACTTAAAATGTCTGACTTCTCATATTTATGCTTTTGCCCTGCCACACTGATTCACCCTGAAAAATATCACAGTCAGAGTAAGTGAACTTGGTACCAAGATGTAATCTCAATGTAACTTCGAGTGCCATTGACTTATGTTTAAAGAAGCTTTCTCAGAGTCCACATGAAGGGATGTTCCTTTAAGACCCTCCAAACTGATTAGCAAGCTAGTCATATAGGAGGCAGACTTTGCAAGCAGAGTTTAGCTGTCTCTGTCCCCTGGAAGAGGCCTTGAGAGTGGAAAGCAAGATAAGTTAATGCGTATCTCTGTTAAAGGTTGTACCTGCTGTTTACAGACAAATGGCTGAGTAAGTTTTTGTGGATGCTCTGCGTAGTTTCTTTGTACTGTTATCTTATAGACCATTTGCTGCCAATTGGCTTATTATTATCAAGTGTATGTGTAGAACTTAGTGTTGTTAAGAGTATCTAAACTTCTAAGAAATAAACTGAGGTGCTGCATGCTGGAGCGAGCTACAGTCTCCCCTCTCATTTAAGACATTTCAGTTGCAGATTTTATCCTCTGTGACATGGTATCATACAACACCAAGATGATGACTGTGGGAAAAGAAAATTTGTCAAGTCAAAGGATTCTCTGATTATGAGAAAGATTCTTCTCACTCCATAAACAACAGTAATACGTGACCTGAGAAATGGAAGACAAGACCTTTAAAATAAAAGGTTATCTTGTTCCTTTTTAAAGGTTGAAGGAGAGTTATAGTCATAATTTGATGAAAACATCACACATGTGGCTAAGCTAAAAGGGACAATCTAGACAGTGACTTTCTGAATGTGCAAGAGAAAATATTTTGCAGGGCAGACAACGCTCCTACCTCGGGTATCCACTTTCCACAGATTCATATTGTTGGGTGGAAAGAGGCCTGAATTATAATCTCATATAACCCCTTAAATAAGCTAGGAAATATCTCGCTAATATCCCTGTCAATTAATCATCCCCTTTGTCTTGAACATCAGCACTTGAGGATGACGAAGCAGGAGATGTAAATTGAGACTCTCTCCTGCCGGCACACCACATCACGTGCACTTCCTGATGGATAGCTTGGACTTAAAGACCTGTTCGCTAACCCAAACAGCAACATTGTACATGTGCGCAAAACACACAGTGAAAGAAAAATGACAATAAGCTAATATTGCTTGATTATCTTAGGAAGCATTTATTATGGCAAAGGACTGGCAGAAAATGTGTTGAATAGTCACACAGTCATAAACGGATAGGCTTACAACTGGAAGAGCCTTTCTAGTAGATAAACTAGCTCAAGATTTTTTTTTTACTTAAGGGGAAATAAAAAGTTTAAGGAATTTGTGATGATTGTCCCAGGTTTCTGCCTCAGTGGTATTTAGCTACACACACAGAGTTACAGATTATTTAACACTGAGTTTGGAGTACTAATATTCATAACTCAAAGAAGGAAAAACACCAAGTGAAGGCAAGTGAATCGGATTAATACTCTCATCAAGTACTTAATCACCTTTTGCCCTTCAGGTTTATTTTTTTTCTCACTTTCTGGGTCACATACACTAAATAGAGAAAAAATAATAATTAAAGAGTTCGTTGACCGAGACTGGAATCAATGTCTATCGTGTTTTCAAACACATACCATGCACATGCCCTCATTATATTCACATGCAAAAAAGGGTTCAAATGAGAAAAGAACTTCAGACATCCATTCATAATTTTCTTTTCAGGATTTAGCAGTCATTTCTAACTTCAGTCTTATACTTTGCTTTCTAATGTATCCCAAGTGATAAGGCTTCCAGCATGCTGAAATTCAGAGCACAGTGAACCATTCATACTGCCAGGGGATGTGTTCGTGTGATTTTGTTTTGCTTTATTTTAAAAATCTATATTCTTCATTCTTTCCTGAATAATGGCCATTTGTGGCTTGATTCCAGGGAACTGTAACATTCATTTTTCACTTTAAGGCAAGGCATATTACCATACCCCTGCACACATTTTCAGGTCTACAAATTCAGTCTTTATGAATTTGCTGGGTTTTTTTAGTCATGTGCCCTGATTGATGTTCCTAACCACATTTTCTTGTATAGATTATCATATAGTAGATGCCCAATTTACAAATGCTCCGATATGATAAAGGCCCATGGTTCTCTTGGAATAATTTCAATGCCTGAATGCTTACTATTTACTCTGCTTTTAGTAGTGAGGTTTATTCATCTTTGTAGCTTCATCACTCACTATTTTACTCCCCCACACATACACCTAGATTTAGAAGAACCCATCGTAGGTGTTTGAATTATTTTTAAACTTAATTCTTCTTTGTATTAAAATCAAAATCACAAATCTAAAGAACACCCAATTCCATTCCGCTTGAAGAAAATTTTAAAGTTCTATTTTAATTCAAAATGTTCAGATATATCTCTGGTTTCTAACTGAATAGTTTTGCCAGGTGATAGCATTAAAAAAAGAGAGAATCTTCGGTTAGTAATTCATATAAGAAATAAGGCATGTGAGTTATCTTAACATTCCCCATTGAGATGTGTCTGGTCAGATAGTTTGAAAATACACTGTCTAATGTGCATCATTACGATGTATAACAACAAGCAACAAAAACAGGCACTATAAAATAATTCACAACCTGCTTTTACTTCTTCAGTAAAGAACCAATATGTTTTATGTTAAGTAAGACTCTGAATCTTGGTGGCAAATATCAAGGTATTAACATTTTGTTTGAGGCCATGAGGCCTTTAATGGCTGAATGGGAAAGCCATACTATCACAATGTTTGTAATGATTAACTATTTTTATTTTTAACTAGTTTTATTATTAACTATTTTTGTTTATAGACCTGTCTCCCTATAAGCATTTTGAGACTAGGGTCCTGATCTTTATTCCTCATGTCTAGCGTAAAGACAAGTACTGAGGAGCCTTTCTGTAAACCATTTATTGGCTGGTTGAACTTGAGTATATTCAACATTTCCCTTGGTTTCCTCAATGAAGGAAGTAAAAAGCAGGGTACAAGAGTCCCTACCTCAAAAATAATATGCTTGCCAACTGCTCAGAACTTCACTTGGCACACAGCAGGTGCTAACTCATTAATCTTCCACCATACAATTCAAGAAGATGCCATTCTCAGATCCCTCGCAGGAACTGAACCATTCTGGACCCCATCTTCAAAGTGTGAGCTGTCATCATCATCACCATCATTATTGTCATCAGGACCAAGAATAGAAAGGTTTCATTTTATCTAAACTACAGCGAGGGTAGCAAAAGTATAAGTAGGTCCTTCACAATGGGCCCCACTATGCCTTACCTCCTAAAGGGCAAAATCTCAGAGTTTTGAAGAATTTGTACAGATGTTTGTCCTCTACTGTAATAATCCCCTTGTTCCAGTAAATTTACTTTAATTTTCTATAGCACAGGCAAGTTTTCACTAAAACAGGAGAAAGTAGTTTAGATTATTAGTTAAGTGAGCCCTTGGACTTAAAATGAAGGTCAGAATCTGGTTTCATCAAATCATTGGATGATCTTGAGTAAATATTAAGTGGAAGAACCTCAACAAAACATGGTTTAGTTACGTATAAAACAAAGATAGTTTTACCTTTTTCGAGGTGTGTTGGTACAAGGTATGTAACAACTTTAGTGCAATGCTCAGTACCCCGGTAAAGGTAATAAAACAAGTAAAACCCAACACAACAAAAACTATATTTTCCAGGAAACCATTAGACATTTTTTAACGTGGATTTAGTCCAAAAGATAAACTGTTGTACAATTTATTGTTGTACTCAATTTCTATTTACTGATATAAACATTACAGATTTGACTCATTAAATGAAAGATATACAAGATCTTAAGAGAAGAAAGGATTGAAAATAATTGAATTAGATACTGATTCATAGTCCTCCTTATAAATGTGCTCAATAATACTTAGGCCCATTAGTTACCAAACACCAGTAGTCAGTTCACAAAAACAACAGATTTCTGTAGGAAACTGTCTTGCTGTTTATGCATCCCCTGTGATTATTACAAGTGTTAATATTCTATTTATATTTGGCCTTTTTCTCCCCTTTAAAAATGTAAGTTCCTTTTGGACAGGGATGAGGGCTAGTAAACAGAAGCCTATAAAAGCTTTCTATTTTGAGGATCTTCAATGAAGCTTTTGTGGTGTGATTTTGCAGTATACCTGCAAAAATTATCTATTCGTATTCCTTTCCTTACCTCACCAAAAAACATTTTAAAACTTCTTGGCTTATTTAGTTGTTTGCACCCATAGATTGGTAGGTACTGATTTTATATAAAAGGAAGGATCTGGTAAGAATAGCTAAAAGACTTAAGTTACATGTATATACTGTATATGGGATAGATGTGATATGTTAATATGTATTCATCTTTTGTTATTGGCACATGTATATATTGAGCATTACAATTTTAATAGTTTTTCCTTTCTTAAAAGTTAAATTATTTAACTTTTGGCACCCTCTGTACATTCTTGTGAAGGTTTAAGTAATATATTAAAAGCTTTTCTTTAACTTGTGAAATAAAGTATTATACACATATCAATTGTGAAAGAATACATGATGAGATGCAAATTATGCTGTTGAAATGTCGTTATGTGTGCCCACAAACCAGATCTACAGTATTACATTTCAAACAGATAACCCATTTTTATCAAATGTTTGTCTGCAGGGTTACTCTGTATGTTCATTTTCAGCTTCTATCTGAACAAAACCTGAATGTTTACCCACAGAATGATAAACATCAATGGGAATGAGATGGCAATTTGTTGTACACACTTAGTAAAGCACAAGTGCCCGTCCAGAACACTCTTTGTTCAACTCCATATGTGTCTGCTGTGAGGAAAGGTTGGCCTGATGGTGCCTGATTACTTGTTTTCTGAGAAGAGGCAGATGTTCTCTTGAACTATCAAAATTATAAAATTTTGGATAAAAGTGTGTTTTAAAAAATATTGTGCTGGGGGTGGTTCCTGTGGCTCAAAGGAGTAAGGTGCTGGCCCCATATACGGAAGGTGGTGGGTTAAAACCAGGTCCTGGCCAAAAACTACAAAAAAAAGTATTGTGCTGGGAGCATAATTACTTGTTACTAACATTTTACCCATTTACAAACGTTTCCTTGAGCTGGATCTTACTTCAACCTGAACTCTGAAACTCACTAAATGAGTGGCTCTGGGTAAGATATTTAACCTACTGAAGCTTTATTTTTCTCTTGTGAAATGAGGAGAAAAATGCGTACTTCACCAGGCTATTGTAAGTTTGCAAAAGTGGTTGTGGATAAAAGCACTCCGTGTAACAGATACACAATAGGTGCTCAGGGAATTTAGCTGTTTTTCTCTTTTTCTGGATAACTTAGAAAAAGAAAGGTAGCTCTTTGTTTTTATTCCTTTAATACTTGTTACATTCAGAGCATATTAGAATTTCCCTACTATTAAGAAGGGAAGGGCAGAGCTATCCCATTAATTGGAATAACTTATTCTATTTGAATTAAAAACATTCACACATAAAAGATAAAATGCACACTATCTGGGTGAGAGGCAGGCATATAACTTTGACTCAAATTGTACAAAAGTAATGCATATAACCAATACCTTTGTACCCCTGTAATATTCCAAAATTTAAAAAGAAAAAAAGAAAATTCTAAATTATGGATTTCCCCATTCTTCTAAAGAGTGAAGGTGAGTTAGCTGCAAATTTTCAGACTGGAACAAAGGAGAGTACTTCTTTGCTGAAAGTCTGTGTCCTGAACCAAATGCTTCCCTGTGGTTTCACAGATACTCTATGTCACAAAGACCCTTTCATTAGCCAAACAGCATTTGAGCACATCAAGAACATGGGTGGAGATGGAACCATGTGAACTGAGAACTGATCGATTCTGCTTAGATTATAGTTAACTACACAACCAAAGATCAATGCTTCATAGCAAGGGGATTAGAGAAAATAAATGTAGACAGTTAATATTTTCAAACTAGGCAAATGTTAATGAAAGTTCAGCAACCAAATGACCAGTGGCTGACTAGAAATACTAATCTTTACTATCTTCTAGGGGCTGTGGTTAGATCACTTAGGCTTCAAAAGTCATAGATCATATACCACAAAAATATAAAATCATATACTGCTAGATGGTCAAACCTGCCCAGATAAGAGTATTAGCACGAATCTAGCATGTTTAAGCTTGCTTTTATTTGGACATTGAGCTCTTTTAAACTCATAGAGGATAAAATCTTGAAGGTCACACAGTGATGCAAGAATCAATTTCCCTTGTTACAGGCTGCTATTTTCCTTTCTCTTGTTTCAGAGTGTAGCATTGCACCCTGTGAATCAAAAATGTGGACAATCTATCCAAGAAAAGAGCGAGATAGGTAAAACATCCTTTTATGTAAAATTAATTGTGAGAAGGCATTTCTTGTTACTTAATTTTTTAAAAGCTGAGACTTTGTTTCAATTATTACTAATCTTTTAGGCATCTGGCTCAAAATAGTATAAATTCTAAATTTATAGGATTTAATATCTAAACTAACAGAAGTGTTTTAAAAATAACAGGAGGTCAAACTTCAAAGGTTTTCTGTAAGACAGTAACAAAATCATATATTCTCTAAAATACAAAATTCATTTTGTGGTTAATTAACTAACACTTGAGTTACTCCCTAAGAGCCCAGGAGACAAAGACTGAGCCAGTACATTTAGAGTATTTCCTTACTTTGGGTAGGTAAATAGAGCTGAACAGATTATGAAGAAATTTCTGTAATTCCAGAGTATTGATTTTCGTAAATGAGCTACCTTGGAAATTCATAAGAAAGCAAATTTAAGGTCTGTAATATCTTCAAAACACCGAAATCATCCTCTCTATGTTGTCAGGGTCAATCAGCAGATTCAGTACCTTTTGAATTCCCAGCATGAATTTTTAAAATATAAATTATCTAAATTGTTTATCATTATATAAATAATTAATTTTTGATTGTTCTTTGTTTAATAATTTATTAATATGACACAATAGCTTAGATTTTACAGAAATTATAGTTATTTAAAATATTCTTTGTAATTGTCTTCACCAGTATTCTTGCATTCTAAAAATGTAACAGTTTTGTTTTGGAAATGATGCTCAGATTATATATGTTTGGCCTATGAGTAGGTTAAGGGCCTTAAATACAGGCCAGTGATGAGTACAGAATAAGAGTTCAGCTTAGTTTTAGAAGGTACCTCTCTCTATGAAATGCTGCACATGGAAAGGCCAGAAGGATATCTGTAACAGTATGATCAAAATATTTCTGAACGTATATGAATCGTGCCCTGTGATTGCACCAATGTACATAATTATGATTCAATAAAATTATTAAAAAAAAAAAAAAAAGAAATGTGAGTGAGAAACATTTGCCTGGTTTACATTTTTACTGTGGTTATACTGGGAAACATTTTCCTGGGGGAACATTTCCAGTTTAGAACAGAAGGAATGATGAAAATATCACCCTCTTTTCTTAAGCACAAGCTCACAGGCTTTTTTTGAGACATAATAATCTTAGCAAAATCTCCTTCTTGAAAATAATACAAATGAGTTGTTTTCTGACAATATATTCTTGGCAAAACTTCATTAGTTTTGGTTTTTCATGTATATTTTAACTGAGTTACACTCCAGAGTATCAAGAATTAGAGTAAAAGCCATGGTCTGATTTTGATCCTGAACAAAGAAAAGACAACAAAGATCTTTTCCTCATATTTAAGTTTCAGCAGGTGAACACCGGGAGACATGGCTACCTCCATTTCCAAGAAGATGTTTGAATGGGTGTCTCTGTGTCTGCTAAGTATACTCCTCTCTCACAAGTCACTCTTTTTGTATTTGATTTCAAACTTTCATGGAAGCAGAATGCTGCCTTAATTTATCTTTGCAGTACCACACATTTCTGTTTTGACTTAATTTTGAATATTGGTATGAAAGAATGATTTGTTTCTGATTAGTGAATTTGGTAGAGTGGATTTCTGGAATAGCAAAATAGCTGTGAATGTGTTCATCATGTAATTGGATACAAATAATAATTAACTTACTAGCTTATTTTTTTATTTCAGATTAATATAGGGATACAATTAGGTTATAGTGTTTGTATTTGTTAGGTAAAGTCCCTGTTGTAGTTGTGTCCCATACCCAGGGGTGCCATATACCCTTACATTGTGCCCATTAGGGAGGAGCACACCAGTCTCCCTCCCTCCTCCCTTCTGCTCTCTTCTTCTCCCCCTTTCCCCTAACTTGACTTGAATTGAGATTTTCTCTTGTGTGAGTGTGTATCAGTTAGTATTGAGTACATGGATACTTGCTTTTCCAGTCTCATGATACTTTGCTAAGAATGTGTTTCACAGTGGCACAACGGTATTAACCTGACTTCCTAACTTATTTTAATACATCACAGTGAATTTAAAGATATCCCCTTGATGCAATGATGTTACCATTTCTGACTTGCAATTCAGTTTCGAAAGGAATGAAAAGAGCCACACAAGCTTTCATCTATTTATGTTATAGCTTATAGTAAACAGTCTTTAACAATGGATTGTTAACTGTTATGATTTGTTACCTTTAGCAATTTTGCTCTATCAAAATCTTAACTACAGCTTTATAAAATAAGACATATGAAAGCAACCCATTTTGTTTTTATAGCCAAATTAAAAGGATAAGAATTATAGTCCACAGAATGACTGGTGGAAATCTCTTCTACAAACTCAGGTCAGAGGCCCTTTAGTGGACACTCCATTCATTCATTCATTCAGTCAGTCAGTCAGTCAACCAGTCTTTATTGAGCTCACATGTGCCAACGTGTCTGTTTGTCCTCATAGAGCTCACATGTGCTATTAAAGGGTAGGGGGAAAAAATCAAGAAAGCAAATAAATAGCTCTATAATTACAACTTTCGAGTAAGTGTTCTGAAGTATTTTCTACATAGGGTGCAGAGCGTAACCGGAGATATACCTTTGAATCCTCTCCAAGGAGTTATAAAGTTCAGACTTAAAGCAAAGAAAGAATCCAATTATTCAACTATTCATATTTTAAAGGCAGAAAGAGTCCAGTGATTGGGCTTTCATTTGAAAACTACTATGCTATGTATACATGTTTAATGAACATAGTGAAAACAAACAAACAAACAAAAAGGCATCTTGGTTTATTCTGAGAAGTCACGTGACACCTAATGTAGGTTGTTGAAATATTTTTCCATGAAGAATTTGAGTTGGTCACAGAGGTTAAAACTATAGGACGTACCACTACCATATTGGGGAAAAAATAGCATGAAACATTTCTCTTTTTGTTTTTGGTTTTTATTTGCTGCTGATGCATACACCTGGTGAAATTCCCGGTAATTCAAACATGGATTTCACTGATTTGGGTTCACAGCTCATTCATTATCAGCAGAGAGTAGATGACCAATGTTAATTGAATACCCATTGTAAGATGCAGTGGTTATAGATTAAGGTAGCTGAGTTCATACTTCCTGAAAAGTATTACCCGACTCATAATGCTGTAAATCAAGCAGCATTTACCTGTATCAGAGTAGTACTTACCGGAAAAGTGTAATGACCCCTAAGTAAGGAAAAAATACCTGGACTCATCAAGAGTCTTATGTACACAGAGATTAAATAGTTAGTAAAGACATAGTTTTTGACTTGGAAAGATGGCCACCATACATAAAGTAAAAAAAAAAAAAAATTCAAAGTAATACATAAAGTATAGTCCACTTAAGAAATCACATGCCTGCATGTGATATTAACAGTAATGATTTCTTGATGGCAGACTTGTGGGTGGTTTTCAGCTTCCTTTTAAATATCTCCATATTATCTTTATTTCTCCACTATGAAGATGTATTTTTTTTAATGTGAAAAAATCTTCAAGAGACAAAATGTAATTGTAGTAGAGAACATAATGTTTTAAAATGGAATGTCTTCAGGCTGATAGGTCTCACTTTTACTGCAAGCTAATCAATTTTTCCAAATACAGAATGCTAGTTCAGATGGTATGATTTGCTGTTTGGCCAGGGCCGAATCACCAAATAAACAGACAAAGTATGTGCTTAGGTCATCAATAAAGAAAGGAAGACACCAAAACATTAGAATATTTGGAATACAATTGTTTGATTTTTGTGATTTCAGAGAAGTGTGGAAGAATTTGTCCAGAGAAAATGTTAGAAAGATGTTGAACTGATGTACACTTACTTTGTGACTTAATATTTTTATTTTTAAGAAAGTACAGGTAGCAAGACTCTTCAGGCTTACGGGCAAGAAATGGCATAACTTTTTTCAAGCTACAGGACCTAGAGGAATTTTAATTTAGTCCTAAGTACAGAAAATTTCTACATCACTAAAAACAAAACAATATTTTGTCATGAAGTGCCCATTAGTCCAACAAAGGTATGACTTTCACCCAGAAAAATGCTACTATGCTTTTCTGAAATATCAAAAAGGGCAGGTTTTCTCCTAATTTGTTTTAAGTGAGCCTTCTTTATTTTTGGCTGATGGCCTCAGCAGACCGTCTATTTGGTAATTCAATATGGCCAAAAGTAAATTATAATACCTGAAATATTAAAAATAATCCAAATAAATAAGAGCCACACAATGCAGACTTACTGTATTTGATATTCTAAAACTCAAATCATCAAGGTAACTTGTTACCTTTCCTAATATGGTAGATTTAGGCTTTTAAGACTTGGTATCCAGCCCATTAGGCCATTTATCAAACACAAATCAGGACAAGCCTAACCTCCCTGAATCTGTTTCCATTTATTTAAAATAATTATGATAATAACAGATGTACTGATATGATAAAATATATAATAATATAAAATGAAGAAATTAAGAGTGGAAAATGTCTTTGAGAACCATAATATAAAAGATTATATTAAGGTAAGGTGTGATATGGTATTAAACACAGCTATATTGCTTTCATCATTAATTATTTCATGTGTGTGCATATTATATCCACCAAAGAAATTCTTTGTTGCTGTCCTATGCAAATTATTGCAGTCTATAAGATATCTATAAATAATTATTAGTAAACTGATTAGTTCATCCTATATGAAAGCACATTTTCTCTTGACAGAATAATACTGGGAGGAGTAAACAGAGAGAACTGTAACTGACCTCTCAGAGTAACAACCAAGTATAAACCTACCACGGTTATTTCAGAAAAAGCCAATTGTTATTTATGTTCAAATCACCATGATAAACTTGCGTTTCTTTTAGACTCCAATCAAGAGAAACAAAACATTAACATTTTATGAACTGATGGGAAAAGCAAAAAAAAGGTTTTATTCTCTACAACTTGCCTAAGTCATCCTGAAGGAGACTTGCAGCAAAAACCTAAAAATCAAAATACGTTCTGAGGTCACTTGAAGAAGAAAGAAACATCTTATCATAAAGCAAGAATTTAAGCAATGTATATTTTAATTAAAACAAGTTTTACTAAAGGCTTACACACTAGTCAAAACATTTAACTTTAATATTCTAACAAGAAGGGCATTTTCAAGATAGCCCTTGAGTAAAAGGTAATTAATAAAATTAGTTTGTTAAATAGCCGATTTAAACACTAACATATTATGTCTTTCATACACTTTTATTTTTTCTGACATCATCCTGATGCCTCTAGAATTATTTTGTATCTAGATTCCACTAAATAACACATTACTTTTGTGAAAATTAACCATACTACGGGGAATAATTTTAATACAGTTATTTGACTCACACTCCATACTTAGAAAGAAGAGCTCTTATGAACTGATCAATGTTCAGTCCCCAGTATTCTGGCAGGATTACATATAAATTTCTATAGGAAGGTGATCGATGGGTTTCTTTAAAAATGTCTAGATATTTTAAATATTCTACATTATAGATGATATTTTTAAATCCATCAAGATATTTTTAAATATCTTCTATAATGTCGATGCCCATTACAAACTGGATACTTACTATTATAGGCCTAGAAGTATCTTATCCTAAAAAACTAACACCTTATCTACTTTGTCTTAAATAAATAATGTGTACTAGAAAATGCCAGAGAAGTTTCTTCAGAGAAGAAATCTAGTCCATTCCAGACAAATGCACGTTTAGGTCATCCGTGGGGGTGGGGGAGTTTGAGGAGACAAGACTTGTCTGATGACCCAGTTGACTATTTGTACTTGCTCTGAGGAACTTCTATATTTTTATATTTCTAATCTTCATTATTCCTAATGAAGTTTAAGCCCATTGACCATATTTTAAAGTTTCAAAAATAGTAATAAGTAATGCCCTATATAAAACTCGCAGCTTATCTGAAACAAAAGATTGTCATCTCTCAGTTTTCTCCAAATGAAGAAATTACCAGTGTTTCTTATTGTTCCTTATTGTTTAACTTAGAGTCCTTCAAACATAGTTCCCTTTTTTTTGTGGCCACTCAGCAAAAGCCATATAATCATCGTTAGTTGTAGGGTCAAAAATGACCTGTATGTCCATCACAGCTGGCCATCTAGCTGAAACAGACTATGTACAGAAAGTTCTAAGCCCATGACCTATAGAGGTTTGCCTTTGTTTAAACTGTTTCAACTTTGCCTAGAAAATCACAATCAAATGAAAACAACAACAGAAAATAAAAATGAAGCTCCAAGATAACTGTTTCATTGCCTGAAACAAAGTAAATACTACATATCTTAACTTTTTAAAGTGTACTGTAGATATTAGCTAAAAGTTTAATATTTGGAAGTTAAGAATTACCGATTAAAAAATTCAGGACTCAGCGTTTACAATATTTTAACATGATACACAAACTCAGCACTTTTTCCTTGCCCAACTTTATGAAGTTATAATTAAGCCCATAATATCATGAGT
The DNA here is from genome assembly GCA_963573935.1 of Arctocebus calabarensis. Classification (NCBI taxonomy): domain Eukaryota; kingdom Metazoa; phylum Chordata; class Mammalia; order Primates; family Lorisidae; genus Arctocebus; species Arctocebus calabarensis. The sequence continues at coordinate 14,315 of CAUYON010155217.1, read as the reverse complement.
TTGCAGAGTTATAAATCTATATCTTACATGACATGCTTTGAGCACATTAAGTCACTACAGAACCTTCTGATGTATAAACAAAATAAGCAATTATTCTCAGACAAATTAACTACAAACCTGATTAAAATACCAATAAAAATTATAAATGAAGGGGGAGTATGTAATAGAAAATGCAAGGTTAAAGCAAAAAATATATTAAAAGACCCGCATTATTTTACATTGTAAAAAAAATTTTCATTGACAAGGATAAAGTTAGAGAAAAGATTGACAGACAAAAACAGTCCATATGATGAATGCAATGTTTTTAATACACTTTTACCTGCAAGGATTTTTCTGGCTTTTATTCAATAAAATCCATTATCCTGGGTGGTAATGGAACTGTGCGCCCTACTCACCTCAAGCGTCTTTAGTCTCCTGAGCTGCCTTAAAGCCTTGATGTAATAAAAGGTCAAGCAAATCCCTGTAAGCATTTGTAAACTACAATGGCCCCCCATTTCAGCTGTAAGCGATGCATTCTCCTGCTAAGCTTTGCTCACTCTCTTTTTCCATTTCATTGTATAAGTGGACTAATTTGGAAATGGCTAGGCTAAGGTACTTGGGAACACCTAAATTTTTAAAACAAACCTCCTTTCACACTTAATCACTTATAGAAGTAGACCTCACATACAACATTTGACAGAACTGTAAAATGGTGCCTGGATACTAAAGGAATGAACAGCCAGATGCCAGCACTATTAAATATAATGAATTCATTTCACCTTCCAGCTCAGTCGTGCTTCCTGGGACAACAGGGCACAAACATGAAAAGGCTGGGGTGGAATTTCAAGAAAACTGATGTGTTTCAACATTCATTTGGCAAGATGTTGGACACCAGATAATACCACCGGCCACCTCCCTTGCTCATCATTAAATTCAGGGCCCTCAGTTATCACCCCCCACAAACCCAGATACAAATAAAGAAAAGAGGCAGTCTCTGAATTCGCACTGAGTTCTATGACACAGATCAAATGACAGGCATCTGTCCTAATCGGTCACAATGAAACTAAGAGACAATAACAAGAATGAATCTCACATTAACCCAAGTGAAGCCAATGAGTAATATTAATAATGCATCCAGAAGCATAGTTTCAAAAATAGACAATTAGTTTCAAAAATAGGCAATTACTTCCAAGCATTGAAGGACATTTATATCCCATGAAATGATTACACAGCACACTCTCCATATTAATATGCTTCCTATATGTAGTATAAATGTTAAGTATCATATATATGATATGCATATTCATAAGGACTACATGTGTACATTCACCATAAAATCCAGGTACTAAAAATGAAACTCTGCACCCATCCAATGGTTTCTCAAGAGCACATTAGACTATAAAATAGAATGCTAAATTCTGAGGCCACCTTCTCTTATCAATGACTATAATAAGCAAAACCACATTATATGAGTCCACGTAGCTCAAGAGACACCAAATATGTTTTTTAACAAGGCCCAACCACATACGTGAGAGCTGCAAATAAAACGACTCCTTTCAATAACATTCCCTTCTGTTGTTAGCTCTTTTCCACCCCTTGATTCTGTGGCTAAGCTTGGGAGGAAAGGCACAGAGTGGCTCACTCTGCATTCTGAGCTCGTTTGAGATAAAATCAGAACACCATAAATAAATAAATAAATAGGCGGTTGCCTCCTCACTTCTCTCCTCCTGGCAACCTTCCTCTCCTCCATCCCCATCCCTGTCTCCACATTTCCTCTTCCTAGTCTGCGGAAATGGACTCATTGTTCAAGCGCAGGCCGCAAATGTAAACACAAGGCATTTAAAAACAGGCTACACCGAGAAGGTAGCTCCCCTACTCACCATGTTGAGACCCGGAGAAGCTGTTGAAAGCAGAGAGAGATGCAAACTGAATCCATTTTCCTTGTGACCGAGTCGGATGCAGCCTCCGAACCCAACATCAGCAGCGGCTGCTGGGATTTGTTTCCCCCTCCCTCTCTGGTTGGCGACCCTGCGAACAGGATCCACCCTTCCAGCCTCACTAGAGCACCAGCAGCAGAGGCGGCAGCGGCGGAGGCAACAGCAGCAGCAGCATCACCACTTGGACCTCCTCCCTCTCGGAGGATGGGGTGAGCTCGGAAGCAGCCAGGAACTTGCAGCAGACACCTCCTCTGGCTCCTCCTCTCCTCCCCCCACCCCCACGGCCCCACCCCTGCTGCGGTAGAGGCTGCCAGCCCGGCAGCTGCTGGTTGTCATGGCAATGGCCAATGGTAGGAGACCAGGCTAAGGGGGAGGGGAGATGGGCAGCTCAGGGGCCGGAGGGGAGCGAATTGGTGGTGCGGCCCTCTGAGATGGTTTGGGTTGTTCCTACCTTGGACTCAGGTTTTTAAAAAATGAGCCGAGAGCGGATAGGCACCGTAGGAGAAGAGTTAAAATTTGATTGAAATCTAGATCGACACATATGAAAGAACTTAGCCTTTTTTTTTTTTTTTTTGCATTTTCTATGGCTTTTCGATAAAATGTATAAAATTTGCGATCAGAAAAAATAACAAATGTGAAAGAAAATCATAGAAGAGTATTATTACTCCAAATGTGTCTGTGATCTAGCCTCTTTTACGTGATGCCATCGGAGGTTGTTAAAAGGTGAAGCGAGAGGTGGCGGTACTTCGTAATAAAAATAAGAACTTGATTTCTTTGCACTACTTTCAGCCTGCTCTCTGGTGAGTTACTTGGTTTCACTGTTTCTCTGGCTCCCCCCACCCCAGAAGAGGACCTGGAGGTATTTCCCTGAGGAAAAGGAAGTTGGAATAGAGGAAATGTAAATTCCTTTGAATAACCATGGCTTTCGGTAGCACCAGTTGGTGGACAGTTCCAGATCTTTTTAGTGCCCAACTCCTGGTGTGTTCAATTTCCCGAAGGCAATTCCATGTCATTTTCATGGATGCGCTTTTGGAAATCTAAAGTCAGCTGGTTGTCAGGGTGGTAGGCAGGAAAAAGGGAAGTGAAATCAGCATTGTGGATTCTAGGAAAGTTCGGTTTCTCACTATAAATTACAGATGACACTAGGATTTATCTCATGCAGTGGTTGTAAAGATTGAATGAGATAATACACTAAGAGCACTGGGCATGTGGTAAGTATACAATAAACACTTAGTGTTATTACTCTTATTAGTGATACAGTAGGACATTGTAACCATCTCGTAAGCTAAGAGGTTAAGGAAACAACGTCGCAATTTCAGGTTCAAGGTAGAAAAAATAAAGGTGAGAAAACACTAAATATTTGATAGCTGTGATGATGGTAATGATGATAATGGTGGTGGTGGTGCTGCTGGGAAAGACTTGGGGTCCAGAAGAGATCAAGTGTTCTCTAAAACTTGGCTATTGACAACACTGTAAAGCTTAGAAGAATTCAATAAACTTCCTAAATTCACATGACTAGTAAACAGCAGAGCCAGAATTAAAACGGACTCTTCTCCCATTAATATTTGTTCTTCTAACCTCTACACTTTTCTGCCATTCCTCTGTGGAATGTAGCATTCCTTATTCTTAACTCAGAGTTATTTATAGGTTCAAACGGGATTAATACAATTTTCAGAGTGAGACCATCTAGGCTCCATTTCTTGTGCCAGTTATTTACTGTAGGTATGAGTTAGGACACATTAATTAACTACCCTGAACCCATGTCTCTTTATCTGTTAAGTGGAAATAATCAGAGAATCTCAAAAATTGTTGTATGAGAATTTTTTTTTTATTGTTGGGGATTCATTGAGAGTACAAGAAACCATGTTACACTGGTTGCATTTGTTGGGTAAAGTCCCTCTTACAATCCTGTTTTGTCCCCAAAAGATGTGGCACACACCAAGACCCCACCCCCCTCGCTCCTTCCCTCTCTCTGCTCTTCCTTTCTCCACCCCACCTTCATTCTTTCTCTCTCTGATCTCCCCTTCCCTCACTCCCACCATGTCAATAATTGTCATTAATTGGCCTCATATCAAACTTGAGTACCTGGGATTCATGCTTCTCCATTCTTTAGATGCTTTACTAAGAATAATGTGTTCCACTTCCATTCAGGTTAATACAAAGGCTGTAAAGTCTCCATTTTTTTAATGGCTGAATAGTATTCCATAGTGTACATATACCATAGCTGGTTAATCCATTCCTGGATTGGTGGGCATTTAGGTTGTTTCCACATTTTAGCAATTGTAAATTGAGCTGCAATAAACAGTCTAGTGCAAGTGTCCTTATGATAAAAGGATTTTTTCCCTTCTGGGTAGATGCCCATGTTGTATGAGAATTTAATGGGGTGATGTATGTGAAGCATGAGTACAATGTCTAGTACATAGTGAGTATTCAAAAAGTATTAGCTATAATTATTCGTTGCTCACTTGTAAGTAATTGATATTTAAAAAATGAGAATTGATTCCAGGGACTTCAAGATAGCCGTGTCATCTGGGAAAGAGTTGTAGCTAGCTCTCCTTGTTTCTTCCCAGTAGAACATAAGCTCTGAGAGGGCAAGGCTGAAGCTGGCTCTTGGTCCTATCCAAAGGAAAGCCTGCATCTTGCTTTGTACAATGAATGGTCCCTGTCTTCCACTAGCCTCAACACTTGCACACCGTCTGCACACACTTCCAAATCAGCATAATAGAGTGTAGTTGTGTGACAAAAGGGATGAGTGGTGATCACTTTGCTTCTATTTGCATTCTGCTTTCTCCACAGAGATGGCCTAATAAGTAATCAGAGAAGGCAGCTACAGGCTATAGAAGCCCAGATGCCCTGAAGGGACAGAATCTCCCCCATTGGCCTAATGACAGCATTTCATGATAGGGCCAAGAGCTGACTTCTTGGGGTGAGTGATTGTACTTTGTCCCTCTCCTCCCATCAACACAAACACAGAGTCACTGCTTCAGCGTCAGTTGGGGGAAAAACAAGTTTGGTGTTTCCTATTTGAACAATTCCCTAATTTAACCATTCAAAAACTGTTTTCCCATTTTTTGCCAGATGTGTGTAGCACTGTTATCATTGTTCAATTATACATGTCTTTAAATGTTTATTTGAATTATATTTAATGTACTTGATTTGCTATGTATTCATTTTAAAATTAAATTTGTCTCTGGCTTCAGAAGAATAGTAAAAGTGGGCATGGTAAAAAGAGTAGCTCCAAAGAAAAGAACTGAAAGCAAATTCTTACTGTTTTAGTAAAACAGACTTCAACTTTATTTATAATAATTTTTAACTAAATAGTAAATTTTAAATTTCACAGCTATTATAAGCTCTTCCCTTACTGTGCTCTATTATTCTATATACTATTTATAGCAATATTAATAATATACTATATAATATAATGTAGTGTGTTATATATAGTATAATAGAGTTTGATATAGTGCACTGTATTATGATGCATATAATATTAATAATATGTCATATTATTTACTTGTACTTTTAAACATTTTGCTATTGTTTCTCCCCACTAGAACATAAACTCTGAGAGGACAGGGATTTTTGTTTGTATGTGACCAGTGTCTGGGACATATCAGGTCCTCAGTAAGTATTTGTTGATAAGCATGCTGGTAAATAAATAAAATAATAATGTTTTCCATTGAATTGTGATTCTATAAGTTATTATAATATAATTTGTTCATACACATACATACAGATGGTCCCTAGGTTATAGGTCAGATAGGTTCCGGAGAACAAGTTGACTATTATACATATGTAACTAGGATTCCCTGATGAACAACACGTATATAGTAATAATAATAATGATACTATAATAACTCATATAGGCGATAATCATATAATATAATAATGTAATAATAATAACACCCCTATACTCTTGTGCTCTTTCTCTATTCAAAAAAACGGAACATAAAAACAAACTCATACAAAAAAGTTTAGATAGAAAATAAGAGAAATTTCAAAACAAAATTAAAGGTTAACGCTCACCCGGTCTTGCATCAATCTGTTGATTACCAGAAGGAGCATTTCTGAGGCAAGACAGTCAGCTGACATGAATGGGAAGATGATGATGGAGATGACACTGGAAAGGAGGGAGAGGGGACTGGAGAACCAGGATTGGATTCTGTTGCTGCAGGAGGGGAGCTGACCACTAACATCAGTTTCTTGGAAGCGTTATCCAGGGATGTTTGCACAACATTCTCTTTTTCATCATAAATGGCCTTGAGACCACTGATGTTCTCACTAATTGGGTGGTAAATGTTTGTAAACCTCTTAGTGTTAGGATCTTGCACCCAATCTTAGCAAATCCTACTTCACTAAGACAAAAGTCCTCAGCTAATTCTTTTGTCATCAACTTCCTTGGTTGTCTATCTAGGAGACCAGCCATAGTGTAAAGATGCTGCACCAAAGAACTGCTAAGACCATGTGGGTTTGTTTATATGTGTGGCGGAAACTAGTTTCCAAATTATTGATTTAATTATTTAATTATAAGTCGTCCTTATGGAGAGCCTTGAGAGCCTGTTTGTTAAATACAGAAAATCGTAAGTCATGTTGTCCATAACCTGGGGACTGCCTGCATATTGTTGATATTTCTCATAATTAAATACTAAGATAATTATACTAATTATCTTATTTAGCATGCATGCATATTAGCATCATATTTATTTGACACAGATTTTAAAAATGCAAAGCTATTAAAGTAAAAATGTTTGCCTATATACTCAAAGTCATTGACCATATCCTCAAAGGCATGTACAGGGTTCTTTGGGAAACACTGATTTCCTTCTAAGAGCTTCTTGTCCAATGGTACTAATTGTGACCAAACTTTCTGCCTCTCCTGGGATATTTCCAACTTTGACTTCTGAATTCTGTGAGATGTCTGAAAAAGCAGAGCATGGGTCTTGGCTCTAAAAGCCACATTAAAATTTCAGAAGATCCCACAGCATAATGGGAGGAAGCTGCAAAGTGTGTGCTCTGGAAACAGACTGCCTGGATTGAGTCCAGGCTTCGTTTATTTTCTGAGTGACCTTGGGCCAGTTGCTTGATTTTGCTCTGCCTCAGTTTCTTTATACATGTGTATATGACATCAAAGCAAATACAAATATTATTCAATTGTTGATTTGTGGCGTTCTTTATTTTTGCAACTAAAACAACATTATGATCTCACAGTTTTTGTGGGTTAGAAATTTGGGAGTGGCTTACCTCAAAACTTCTAGTCTAAGGTCTCCCATGAGATTGCAGTGAAGCAGTCAGCCTGGTTGGCAGTCTCATATGAAGGATTGACTTAGGTTGTAGATCTTCTTCTAAGCACACTCTCACAGTTGTTAGAAGTATTTGATCCCACTGAATTGTTTTGAAGATCAAAGTTAATGTGTGTCAAATGTTAAGGGATACTTGGCATATAATGAATGACAAATAATAGCAATTGATATCATTATGGATGTAAGTTTTAATAACTGGTTATGGCTAGCACAGTTTTCTGGATAATTTCAAAATATTCAGCTCACTCAAGATTATTCTCAAAATTTGCTGTTATGACTGCAGACCACAGCCAGCAAACTATAAGGAATTCTGGAGGAGTTTATCTCAGAAATAGTCAAATGCCCTGATTTCCTCTAAAAAGGTGGCAAAAGGGGATGGGCACCTATGGCTCATCGAGTAGGGTGCTGGCCCCATGTACCAAAGGCGGCGGTTCAAACCCAGCCTTGGCCGAACTGCAAAACAGAAAAATAGTCAGATGTTGTGGCGGGTGCCTGTAGTCCCAGCTACTTGGGAGGCTGAAGCAAGAGCCCAGGAGTTGGAGGTTGTTGTGAGCTGTGTGACACCACGGCACTCTACCAAGGGTGATAAAGTGAGAATCTGTCCTTACAAAAAAAAAAAAAGGTGGCAAAAAGAAAGGAGTTTAGAAGCAACTGCTATTTATCCCTTATTTGTCTATATGAGATTAACATATTGTATATTTACAGAGAACATTAAATGTAAGAAGTAAGGATCTTTATTTTTTGTTTCAGTAGATTTAGGCAGTGCAAGTTGAATTCTGTATATATACAGAATTCATACATATACAGAATACATGCATATATCTATTGGACATAAAATGGTAAAATCTGGACTTTTAGTGTACATATCAGCAGATAGTATACATTGTACAAAATAGGTAATTTTTCATCACTCATTCCTTCCACTTCCCCCCTTTTGAGTCTCAAATGTCCATTATACCACACTGTGTGTCCTTGTATAGCCACAGTTTAGCCTCCTTTTGTGAGAAGATGCAGCCTTAATTTTTCTGTTCCTGAGTTAACTTCACTGTAAGGATCTTCTTGAGTTTGCTAAGGATAAGGATATAATTCTTACCTCACTGCAGATTCTTTACCAGTAGAATCAGTAAACAAATATATTAGGAGAACTCTCCCACGAACTCTATGCTTCTATGGCCGACTGCCTTATGGATGACTCCCTGAATAGCAGGTGGGTACTTGCTCACTGTTTCCTCTCAAACTTTCTTCATTTCCCTGCCTCTTCAACCTTTAAGATTTACCTTTCACTTCCTTCCAGGCATCTTTAATGATACCAGGATTAGCATTAAAACTGAGTTCCTGAATTTTTAATTTAATTATAGAAACTAGTTCCCAAATTATTGATTTATTATAAATTATGCTCATGGAGAGCCTTGAGAACCTGTTTTGTTAAGTACATAAAATTGTAGCCTGACACAACTTAGTTACTACACCCATTATGGTGAATGACAAATATTTCTAAATTTGTCTTTATCTCTTATTTTAGTGTAAGCCCTTTGAGATTAAGGATACTGTTCACTTATTCATTTATTGATCCATTAATCTAACAAATGCCACTATGTGCTGGTGCCAGGTACTAGGGAAGTGATTGTGAATCAGATTACATGAGCATCCCTCTCATGATGCTTACAGTCTAAAAAGAAAGAGAGGTTACATAATTACTTAAAATAAATTATGTTCAGCAGTATGACAGAGAAATACAGGGAGCTCTGAGAGCAAAGGAAAGCTATCACCTAGTTTGGGAGCCCAGGGTAAGTATTACTGTGTAGGGAATTTGAGGAGGGGTGGGAGCAAGTGGTTTTGCAGAACCTGACATGTGAAGAACATGGCATGTTACTTAATGTTTGTTCAATCCTAATACCTGTTATGTGTCGCCTACATGTTTGTGGAAAGAACCTGCCTTCTTCTCCCAACACACACAACTTCTTCCCTCTGTTTTTCTTCTGTTTATTTATTTAAGGGATTAGGGTTTGTCAATAGTTAAGGAGCTGATAAGCTGTGTGGGATGTGAAGAGAGGCTAAGAGATCAATTCTTCCTACAGTAGAAAAAGAGGTATGATGCTAACAGTGACCACTGTTCTATTACAGATTTATTAAGTAAGATTTGCATGATAATATCCAAACCTTTGCTTTGAGGCTGAAAGAAGAAACAATTTTCCCCTCTTAGGTCCTGGGCAGCTGTAAATTACCCAAATGGCAGATAACACATGGGCTTAGGTTACCGAAAAATCAGACACAAAGAAGAAATGAGAAAAGTTCTGTTTTAATGACTTTTTCAAAATGTTGCAATCAGAAAATGTGCCAATAAGCCAGTTTAATTTCAGTATGTGTGCCAATTTTATTTTAACTTTAGTTTTTATTTTTAATTACCTGTGGTAAGCATCATACCTTTTGTGATTTTTACTTTGCTTAGGGACTCAAAATGTCTTAAGACAGCGCTGGGTACAGAGAACCCTAGGCAGGGACTAACAGGAGCATGCGCAGTGAACAAAACAGACTTAGTTCCTGTCCGTGTGGAGCTGAGAGTCCAGTGGGTGCCGCAGCCAAAGAACAACAAAGCAGCCACTGAAAAAGTAGCGAAGTTTCCCAAATCCCACGACGCAAGGAAAGTCGGAAAGCCTGAAGCAGGACTAAGGGTAGGGTGAGTGGCAATGACTCACGGCGGGGTGACGCTTCAACTGAGAAATGACATTTAGGTTATGGCAGTCGTGGGAGAGCTGAGAAAAGAGTTTCATGTGGAAGGATGCGCTTTGAGGAGAGAAAGCCAGGAACGAGAAGTAGCTGTGAAGGCCAGTGCAGCTGGAACACGGTGAGTGGAATGGGCTTGGAGGGAAGTTGGGATACTGGGCAGGGACTAAATTACGCAGCACCTGGCTGCCCACTGCAAGGTTAATGGAGTTGTTCTTAAATGGTCAGAAGGTCATCGAGGAGTTTGAATTTGGTTTAAAGCATTGTGGGGATGAACTATAAGTGGGTGAAATTTGGACACAAAAGTTAGCATGGTGTGGGCATCTGAGCTAGAGAAGGCGATGGTTAGAACAGAGTGGTGGCAGCTGATATGAAGAAAACTGCACTGTTTTACAGACATTTTAGAGGTCGAATTGCAAGGCTTTGCTGATGGACTGGATGTTGGATCGAAGGAGAAGGAAGTATCAAGGATCACTTCCAAGTAGACAGCTAACTTATTGCATTTGAAAGGATGCACCATCACGTTTTCATTTTTACCCCTAAAATGAGCTGTGGCTTTGGGAAATTATGCGAAAACTTGAGGATGTTCTAAGCATCCAGCTTGCACAGGGTCCCTTCTCCCTGCCTCCCTAGGCTTAGTGGCGTTGAGAATTAGGCATTAACAACTTAATCAGTCAGCCAGGTGAATCATCACTGAGCTGCTGCTACAAAAGAAGCATCATCTTGGCTGAAAAGGGCAGGTGAGGCCCTGGGGGAAACTTCATGATTTTGATTGAGAAAATTCCCAAAGACCTTATAAAAGTGGGTTGCCTTTTATACAACAAGAAATGGCCTCCCTGGACTCTCAATCTCTTGGAGCTCCAACCAGTGTCCCCTCCCACAACCAGCTTGGCCTCTTTCGTGGTTGTGGCCCTGATCAGGCTACCTGCTAACCGCATCACCTTGTAACCCTATCTTCTTGCAGCCCATTGTCTTCATCTGTGAGGTCAAAATAGTAACTGCCTTTGTCCACTAAATGGAGATTTAAATGAATTGTGTTTGTAAAGACTGAGCACATGTTTGGCTTGTAGGAGTTGCTCTGAATTCCAGCTCTTCTATTGCATAAGTCCCTCCCCCGACCAGAGCCTTTCTTATAAAAGCCTTGAAAGTTCCAATTTTTTCCTTTAGGCCCCCAAATTTTTGAAAAATTTCTCTAACACCTCCTATATCAAGGTGCCCAAATTGTCCCTTAGATCCCTCCAGCGGCTAAGTGCTTAATTTTCCTCTGAAAGACCTGCCAGGTGCAGAGGGACTGATGGACAGAAGGGTTGCTGAAAAGGGGAGCTTACGATTTCATGGACTGTCTCACACATGTATGAGTCAGCTTCCTTCAAATGTTTACACCCTGTATTTACATTTTATTACTATTTGATTTATTTCTTACAGTTGATCTAAAGTGTGAAATTAGGAGCCTGAAGCTTGCCAACACATCCCTGTTAGAAAAATGCACAATGAAGGAGTCTGAGTTTTGTGGGATTTTTTTTTTCTTTTTCCCACCAAGGTCATAAAACCTTGTGAAGAAATATGTGAGGTCTCCACGTCTGCCCAGTGTCCCACTACCTCCTCCTGGGACTCTGTTACTTAACATGTCCTGAGTTTAGGTATTGCTGTAAGCTGAAGGTTTTTCCTGAGTCATTGGAAATACTGTTCTGGACCAAGTAAGTTTAATTCTGAATGAAAACCATGGGGAAAAAAAGGCAGGACCAAGCCCATGGAGGGAGGATTCAGACTTCAGGGAAGTGGCTCTTCTTATTTCAACTCTTCCAGATAGCTTTTCTTTTACCAAATCTCCTAATTCCTTCTTTTCTCTCAGCATCCATTTCTCCTTCTAATAAATTTCTCAATATTTAATAAATCTCCAATCTATCAGTCAAATAAACTTATTAAACTCTGAACCCTTATTGAAGTATAATTCTCACAATAGTAAAATTAGAACCCTGAGACAAATGTAAAAAGAGCACGTGGTAATGTTTTAAATTAATTAATTAATTAAGATGTTGAAATTGGCCCAAAGAGCATTGGAGAAGCTAGGAATTTATAGAAAATATACAAATGAGAGGAAGAGAGTGGATTTTCTTAAAGCAATCTAACTTGAGCTTTAAGCTTGAGGTAAAATTTTATGCACAGGGGTTGATCTTTATGACCTTGAATAAACTAAGCCTGTGGTTGACTTTTTGAGATCATAATAGTAATTCCTTATGTCACCTGAATCAACAGACAGAATAAATATTAATCTCATTTTTTGCTCCTAGCAAGACTTCCTAGGAGCAATATACAGAGGATTATTAAGGGCACAATGATCTTATTCTTAAGTCAGAGAAATAAAGTATTATGCCCGTTCTCCTAACTCTCGTAGTCTTGGCCGATTGTCTTTTTAACCTCCTCCATTGAATCACAACATTATTATATTATAAGGACTCCTTATATAATAAGGACCACTAAGTTAAATATTGGGGTTTAACCTCCTCCATTGAATCACAACATTATTATATTATAAGGACCCCTAAGTTAAATAGTGGGGTCCTTTCTTCATGCAATGTCTCTTGCTATATCCTCACATTTTACAGCTTTATTTATAGCAGAGAGATAAATAACCAAAAAGGTGGGAGGAGAGATTGGATGAAAACAGTGTTTCTAGGTACACTGTGGAGCCTGACCCTGAGCCAGTCTTGACCCTGACATGCTGAAGATGTCAGGTATGCAGTGCTCTGTGTAGAACCTGAAAGATCCAGCCTTGTCAACACATTCACATATTAAACTGGGTGAGAAAAAATGCCATTAATTTCTACACTCCCAAACAGCTCAGTTTCCAACCTTTCCTTACTTTATCTATAGTCACTGAATAACTGAAGACCCAGAAGGAATGAATAAGTTATATCATCTCATGACTATTTCCCTTGGATTCTCAGCAAGCTATAATGTGCCTTTGTAATATGCAGCAACTTTTAAATATAAGAGCAAAGAGATTTGACATATTGAGCATCATGCAAATTCCTCTGTAATTCTTGAGATTTGCTGACCTTCATAATCAGGAATAGATCCTTATTCTTTCCTTGGTGCAATAGAATGACCAATGACTACCTGGTTCAAATACCTAATTACTGGGATTAAAACACATTGTGAATCAGAGGCAATGGAGCTGCCGATATTTTCTTTATTTTTCCTATCATTTCTGTTTTAGCCATAAGACATTATAGCATGAAGAATTCAAAGAAGAAGTGGCTCTTCTTTGAATGAGCTCATAGTGGTTCACACCTCTAATCTTAACACTTTGGTAGGCCAAAAAGGGAGAATTTCTTGAGGCCAGGAGTTTGAAACCAGTTTAAGCAAGACTGAGATCCTGTCTCTACTGAAAATAGAAAAATTAGCTGGGTGTAGTGGTGTATGCCTGTAGTCCCAGCTACTGAAACAGCTGGGGCAGGAGGATCACTTGAGCCCAGGAGTTTGAGGTTGCTGTGAACTATGATGATGCCATGGCACTATAGCTTTATGTGACAAAAGGAGACCCTGGATCAAAAAAGAAAAAAGAAAAAGAATGCAAAGAAGAAAAGTGCTTTCCATTGTACATATACCACAATGCCTTAATTCCAATAATTTTCTGGAAAATGGCTTGGATCTGTTTTATGTTGAGATCCATATAGAGGCAAGAGTAGATTTGTTTTATGAGCCTTCCCTGAAGGAGAAGTCTTCATGTCCCAGACCTAAGTATGGGATATCAGTCTTGGAAAGACTATTTTATGCCTAATCATGGCTTCTGTGATCTGATTTAGATTAAATCTAAAGCTTGTCCTTTTAGGGGTCACAATGACAATCTTTTCTAGGCCTTGAACCAAAGATTGCATGGATATTAAGTCTGTGTTCCTCAGATCAATGTAAGGTGCTATAAATAGGACTTTAGAAGCAGATGGTGTGAGACCAAGAAAAAGAAGCTTCATGCTTAGGCTACTAACATCTCCTGTGATTCTCATGTTTATTGAATTTATACCTGAACAAATATACCCCAGAATAATTGTTTGATTTATTTGGTGTCCTCAACCCTTATACTTCCTTCCATTTGGCACCCTATCCTCAGGTCAGACAGATTCATGTATAAAATCAAGCAGAGATAATGCAGACATTTGAGGCTAAGAATTCCAAGGACTGGATAATTCTTGGTAATTTCTTTTTTTTTTTTAATAATTTTATTGAATCATAATTTTGTACATTGGTGCAATCATAGGGCACAATGTGCTTCATATACAATCAGAAATATTTTGATCGTACTGTTACAGATAGCCTTCATGGCATTTTCTTGATCTGAAAGTTCTTTTTTCAGGAGGAGACTATTCAGTGGCAAGAG